>VDFB02392950.1:0-61515 GCA_007258455.2 Sequoia sempervirens | reverse complement strand
TGAACTTTTTTGAAGATAGGTTATCATCCAAGAGAAAACCTTCTGTAGAGGGAAGAGAACTCACCTCACAAAAGGATAAGCTAATGTCACCATTGTTGACCTCCTCAAAGCATGAACTAAAACAAAAAGAGAAAGTTTCCAACTCACATGGTGATGAAAAATATGCCAAAACTATTTTTTGATTTGCAAAAGGAATCGCTTCTTCATGCACCTCAAATGAGAAACTTTGAAGCTCGGGAATACTATCAAATTGAGCAACAAGAGCATCACTTCATCAACACAAAACTCATATTTGTGAGACACTTCAAGTGAAGAACTAAATTCTTCAAATTTCCTCTCAATTTTAATTCTTTCTTGGCAACTAACTGCAACAAAATCAGACTCGTGGCATGTAGTGGTTGCCACGTCCTCTGTTGCTTCTTCATTCTTATACTGCTACCCACAAAGCTCCTCTTTTGGGGGTGAAAGATTGACATCCAAGCTTGATCAAAAATCTTCTAAATCGTCTCAAAAGAGATCCTCCACCTCAAAACTGCATACCACAATAGATCGTGGATATTCATCCACTGTAATAGGGGCTAAGCACGTTTGTTGTTGTTGCTCCAAAACCATGGAGTTATCTTGAACCATCAAGCCAAAACTAAGCTATTCAGAGGCTTCAACTAATGTAGGTATAGTTGATCTATCCTCCTCATATTCAACAAAACAAGGACATCAAAAGAGAGGACTGATTACTCTACTGCATCAAATTTCTCTAGCTTTTTAATGCCTTGTTGCTGCAACAATATTTCATCTTCATCCTTTTCTTGCAGCAAATCAAGGCACTCATTTCCAAGAGCACGTGAAGGCTCCTCAATAGTAACCTCCTCAAGGATAGGTTCTTGTGACGAATAGAGGCTCGCAAAACTTAGGATCTCCAACATAGAAGATCCACTTGATGGCACAAGAGGTTGAATGGGAGTTTCAAGGGGCTTATTGTGATTCTTGAAACTAAAAATTATGTGCTTTCAAACCTCTTGCACAATAGGTTGTTTTGAAGCAAAAGGATGGCTAATTAAAGTTTCAATAGGCATGTTAGAGTTCTTGAAACTTAACGAATTTATATTTTCTTACCTCCTCCTTAACAAGTTGTTCTGGAAATGGTGGAGGTGCTTGTTTGAAACTAGGTGCACAAGGGGCTACCTAAGTCTTGAGCATTTGTGCTAGAGCAAGGGCAAGATGCATTTTCTCTTCCCTAGCAGCAACATCATTTTTTGTATACTCCTCTTGATGTTTCCTTCCTTGTGCCTCCAACTGCTACTCATACCCCCATTGAGCTTCTTTATTTTGATGTTGCAAATAATGAGCTTGATGGACAGACTCATCATGTTGTGGGAAACAACACTGCTGCCCCTGATAGGCTTGATTTTCCCACTCCTCCCGTTGTAGTTCAAGCTCTTGTTGTCTCCAAATCTCATCAATTTTTCTATTGAAATCAAGCAAAATGCTTGTGATTTCACTTGCACTTAAATTATCAAAATTTTGGGGTTGAGTAGGAGACAAACAAGGTTGATTTTGAAAATGATGAGTCTCTTAGGGTTTTTGATAAGAATATGTAGGTGTCCAAGAAGACTGAGTAGGGTGGGGTGGGTGGTATGCATTTTGAAAAGATTGAGAACCCACAACAACAAGGTTTTGTGGAAAGGAATGGGAGGCATAACCAACCTGATATGGTTGATTAGGAGGAACAAAGTTGGCACTATCATGAAATGGTGGAGTATACATATGGTTTCCATTATAACTTGATATATTTAAGCATGGGAATGACAGGAAACACTTTGAAATTTTGAAAGGAAAGCAAAGGACTACCCGACCAAATATTTTGGGTACATACCAAAAGAGTCACTCAAAGATGTATGTTGTAGAGTCGCCAAATGCTTGAGGAACACCTTCAAAGGCTGAAACGTTGAAGAAGGCACCACTTCTTCAACGACATGAAATGGAATTGGGCTACTTGAACCAACTGATTTTTAATGGAATCACCATGGTGTTTGATGATATGCCTCAAAAGGAAAAATGTGTTGAAGAAAACACTAGATTCTTCAACAAAAAGTAGTCCCACTGGGCGTGCCAAAAACTGTTGTCACATAAAACTACACCCTATTAAACAAGAGTTCATTGTTCTAATGACACAATAGAAACGACCTCAAGGTGTGGGACCTTTGTGCGTATGAGGTCGAATCTTCGAAGAAGGCTGAATTTATCTTCCAAACTAAGTGCAAATGCGTTGGTCTAACCTAGCACATGAAACCTATTATTACCCTAATCTAACAAATTTTAGAGGAAAAAGGATAGAAGGAGAACATGAAAATGAAAGGGAGGTGATGCACCAAGATAGAAAGGTTGTTTCTTCCTGAACAATATTGCATAGTACATCGTTGAAGAGAGGCAAGGGAACTTTCACAACTCTCTGTTTGGTCAACTTTTAGAGGGGTACAAGAAGGTTAGGGTTTGACAAGGCGCTAGAAGGAAAACAAGATTTCTCGGACCAGCAACTGTAAACCATTTAACTCAAACATGCATGCATGGAAATACAACAAACACTCAGATATGCAAGGTAATAAACTTACTCAAACACAAAAGAGTTGAGAAGAGGAAAACTTAATCCATTCCATTAATGTAGACACAAAATCCAATCTTCACAATGGCAGAGTGTAAAATAGAGTGTTAGTAAAAGAGAAACCCTAGAGGATTTAGAGGAAGAACCCTTGAAATAAATACATTTCTTGCCTTTATAGATCAAACATAACCTAGAAGCACAAATTGAACCCTAACCCTAACTAGGGTTAGTAAAAAAGATTGTGCATGCAAGATTTGAGACATCACATGAAAATCATGACTAAGGCATGGATCAAATAGGAAAGTCAACAATCAACAATCAATGAGCATGGGTACCCATGAAATCCACCTGTAGAAGGTTAGGGGAGCAATTAATATCATCCTTGAAGCCCAGGAAATCGGATTTGGATGCTCAAAAGTGGTTGCACATTAATTTCGTCACCCAAAAACAAGCCAAATCCATAGGAAGTTCAAGGTGTCGGGCCTGAAAGGGAGCCTTTACAAGCCTATGAATTAAATGGTCCAAAGCACCAAAAATTGCACATTGTTGGGGTCAAGCGTTGAGCTTACCGCTTACCGTACACTTAGAATAAAGGAGGAGCAGAGCACGAAGAAGAAAGGAAGCATCAAGGGAAGAGGGTAAGCTTACCTCTGAAAATTGGAGGTAAGGGGAAAGACCTACCACCAAAACTCAAAAACATGACAATCATTTTTTGAAAAGTAGCTATCAGAGAGGCAAGCGAAAATCGACAGGACTTAAGTAGAAGTCTCTTCGACATAGAAAAGTTTGCACAATAGGTGGTATAGAAGAACAAGGTTGACATCTCATCGAGGAGACATAGGAATATTAGAGAGAACGAAGAAGAAGTCCCTTCAACATTTCGAAGGAACCTCATCGAAGAGACAAAAGAAAATCAGAGAGACCGAAGAAGAAGTCCCTTCGACATTCCAAAGGAACCTAATCGAAGAGATAAAAGAATATCAGAGAGACCAAAGAAGAAGTCCCTTTAACATTCCAAAGAATTCTACGTGATGACCAAAAGCTAGAAAAAAAAAAAAATTCAGAAATCGGAGGGAATCCTTACCTCTTACCCTCGAAGGTGAGAGGTAAGATGCAAGGGCGAAGGCCGAAGGCTGAAGGCTGATAGAAGAAAAGTGCAAGGGAAGAGGAAAAAGGGAAGGTCGGCCATTGAAGTCCAACAAAATAAGACTCATACAAGTCTTGAAACTTAATTGAGCTTCGATGTTCGGAGGTAAGGCCTAAGGCTTACCTTTAGAGGTTGGTAAAGGGTAAAGGGAAAGGAGAAGGAGCGATGGAGAAGGCATGAAGGAAGCGAGTAAGAGATAGCTCAAAAACCCAAAATTTTGGGACGTAGTAAAATTTTAGGAAACTTGAAGGAGAAAACATGAAAGATGGCCCATGGGGAATCTCTTAGATCGGTTATCAATGATGGGTCATCTAAGGGTGGCATGAAATGTCAACAATTCTACAAGGCTAGCAAGCTACTCTATGCTAGACACTCATGAAACACAAAGCTCTACTATCAAGCAAGTTGTGTTATGCTTGTCGACCATATTAATATGATGGGTTTCACAAGGCTAGCAAGTTGTATTATGCTAGACACTTATGAAACACATAACTCTACCGTTAAGCAAATTGTGTTATGCTCAATGACCATGCTAGTAGGGGTGTTCAAATTCATGACCCAACAAGCTCCATTATGTTGAATCCATGCCAAAACCTCACCTATGAAGGTGCATAAACTCACCTACAAAGCCACAAAACAAACTCACCTATGAAGGCACATAAACAACAAACTTGCCTACGAAGGTGCAAAATTCAGAAAAATCACCTACAAAGGTGCATAAACTTGCTCAAGAAGTCACATAAGACAAGGAAAAAACCTTAATGGGTGTTATACACAACACCACCATGAAGATGATTTACAAAAATAATAAAGGAGCATTGCTCAATACATGAAGGGTCATACCTTAGGGAATATCACACATGACATGACCACTAAGAGAGGACAAGTCAAGGAATAAAAGCTCACACCTTAGGGAATACAAGCCATAGCATTACCACAAAGGGGAACATCATATGCTCACACACTTTGAAGATATCAAGCCTAATATCACCACTAAGGACACACAACATAGATTGAGAAAGCCACACTTCCATTGGTAAGTTCACACTTTCTAGGAGATGTATACTATCATCACTATGAAGGGACCATTTCTTATGCCAATAATAAGTAGGGGACTATATGCCTCCCTTAAAATGTTAGTGTACTTGGTACACTAACATTTTAAGGAGATATAGAGGGATACCTTACTAAAATGAATGCACCTAACACAAGGCTACCTAACCCCTTGGCCCGTAAGTGTAGGGACAAAAATGAGCCCAAAATGGATGATGATATGCTACTCCTTGCGAAATGAAATATGATTGCATAAAACTTAATTTATACCTTCATACATGGTAGTGAGTATTGTGTGATACTAAAACTACCACATGGAAAGGAGCAACAACTAATGCTATTTGTTTGTGGAGAATCTTGCATGATTAAGTGAAGGTCTTTGTGATATTTTCATTAGTTTTGAAGGATAATAGCCAAGACCTTTTGTTGTTTCTTGCGTGTTGATTTCTATGGGGACATGGATACCTTGTTGTTTTCCACCACATCCTTTTCCATTATAGCCAAATTGTTTCAAAAGTTGATATCCTTGAGAGATATCCTTCTCAAGGCATCTATTTTTTTAATCAATTTATCACATAAATGCAATAGGCACCTCGAGAAGGATATCTCTCAACGCATTTTATATATATTATTAAATATATATGCTAGTATTCTTATAAATATAATAAGTTGGCTCATAATGATTACAAGATATGACATATTAATATTAATTATTATAATTATGTAAATATTAATATATTGATTTTATATGAAAAAGAGTTGGGACGACGTACGGGCGAGGAAGCTCTGTGTAGGCTCACAGCTTGGTTGTGGCCTGCATGGCCTAATTTGCTCGTCCATGTTGTTTTTTCTTGCTGGATATGGGTGTTTATGGTTGTGTGCTTCTACTAGGTGGGTCATTTTTGTTTTGGTGGGGCATTTTCATTCAAATTTCTATTTTTTTCATTGCTTTTCTGCTGTTAGTGGCCAGTGTTTGGTGAAGTTATCGCGAGAGTTCAAGAAAGACTTGGTGTCACTATTTGGGCTTATCTTAGTTGTGGATGCTTATGTGTTTGGTGCAGGTCAAAGGGATGATCGATAGTGCTTGGTTAAGTTGAGGGGGAGGTATAAGGGTTTAGCTCTTTTCCTTTTCTATCTATTTAGTGTTTGGCTCAAGTTTGTGGGGTAGTTTTCTTCTTCTTGTTGCTCATGTGGGTTTGGTGAAGTGTAGTAGGGTGGTATAAGGGCATATTTTTTCTCTTTCCAATGGATTTAGGGGAAGCATCTGGGTTTAAATCCTCTTTAGATTTTCATGTTGCTTTTGGAACGAAACCACCATCTACTTCAATAAGGGTGGTTGAGAATGATTTATTTTATAACAAGTCGAGGGTTGGAGGGTTTGCTCCGTCTGGTGGCCCTCGAATCCTAAAAATCAATGGTTGCCTAGAAAGAAGCAAATAAAGGCCAGTGTTGGTGATTCAACCAGAATCAATTGTAGAGGATGTTGAGTATTTCTTGAAACATGCTTTGATATGAAAATTCATGGGATTGTGGGTCTTGCTCCAATTTTTGGAGTCGTGGGCTCAGCAGACTTGGGCTTTGGAGGGTGAAATGGAAATGATGTTGTTGGAAAATAGTTATTTCATGGTGGTTTTCAATTGTATGGCTGATCATAATAGGGTTTTCGAGGGTGGGCCTTATTCCATAATCAGATTGGTTTATTTATTAAGCCATTGCACACTACTTTTAATCCTTTGGAGGAGCTCCCAAATCGTGTTTCAGTGTGGGTGTGTCTTTCTCGGTTTCCAATTGAATATTAGAACAATGACATCGTGCATATGGTTGCTTCACTTTTGGGAAGACCAGTGGGTCCTCAGAATACATAGGATAGAAAGGTAATGACTTTTTCTCACATTTGTGTTGAGATTGATTTGAGTAACCCTCTTCCAAACTCTTTGGAAATTCATGCGAGTATGTTTTCTTGGGTGCAACAACTTGATTATGAGGCGTTTCCTTTCTACTATCGTCTGTGTCATGAATATGGTCATTTGTAGTGAAGATTTCCCAAGAACAGATCCTCTAAGTCTCAGGCTACTCGGCCTCCTCGCAACCCCCCTAAGGTTGACAAAGGCAAGGCTCCCATTCCTGGTGATGTTGCAAGTTCATAGGGTTTTATTCCTATTAAGGCCTATAATAGGAATCATGGTCAGAAGAGGAATTTTAAGGAGCGTTGGGAAGGGGACATTTTTAATAGATTTGAGGTTTTGGATGACCATAGTCAGTAGGAGGTGAACCCAAATATGATGGATTTGGATCAAGGTGTCCTGGACATGGTTTAGGAGGGAAATAATTCTATGAATATTCAAAATTCACATGATGTTGGTCTCTGCAAATGGACTCTGATCTCAGTATGATGGTTTCAGTGGGACTTGAGGCTCTTGCTGATATGAAGAAGAGTGAGGGGGAGATCTCTCCTTCATTGGTGAAAGTGGGGTTCGATTAGAGAAAAGGAATCAAGGCTTCTCCCTCATTAGGGCTTCACTAGAAAGATCTCAAAAAAGGGGTTGGTGATAAGTCTTCCAAGGCTGGGAGAAAGAAGGACTTGGAGAAAATCAAGATCATGAGAGAGACATTGGTGGAGTCAAGTTCTGTCAAGACTCTTGACTCACATTTTTCCAATCCTCAAAAATGTTCATCCTCTCATGGAATGTAAGGGGCTTGAACAATGTCCCTCAACAAAAACCTATTCGTGACTTGGTGAGAATTCATTCTCCTGATGTGCTTATTTTATTGGAAAGTAAGTTGTCTGTAGAGAATATATGTGGTTTGGTGCATGAAATTTGGGGGTGGGGTCAATGCCAATGCATTGGTGCCCAAGGTAATGCAAGGGTTGTAGCATGTTTATGGAATCCATTTAAGATTCACCCTCTCTGGTGGATGTCCTATAAGTCTTCTATTTCAACGGTTGCCTCGTCCTTGGAAATGGGAGAAATAATTCTTTTTTCCAACATCTATGCTCCTACTGATTTTCTTGGTAAGTAGTACCTATGGACTCATATTAGGTTTATTTAGAGATCTACTCCTCTTTATCATTGGATTATTGTGGGTGATTTCAATGTCATTACTGATTTAGATGAAAAGAAGGGTGGAATTTTGAGGTTGGAGCCCTTCGCTTTCTACTTCGTGATAAATTTTTTACTTTGAATCTTGTTGAAATCAAGCCTAGTAATGGTCAATTTACTTGGAAGAATAGGAGATTGGAGGAGGATTTTATTACTGAGAGGCTTGATCGGTTCTTGGTCTCTTGTTATTGGATTGGTAGATCTTGGTCTACTTGTTTTGAGATTTTGGACTGGAGGGGCTCAGATCACTGGCCTATTAAATTATCCGCTACTTCGACTCATGTTGCTTGATCTCCCTCTTTCAAGTTTTAGCTTATGTGGTTGTGAGATTCATCTTTGCAGGATCATGTTGTTGAATGGTAGCATTTGGGGAGACCTACTTATGGCACTGCTATGTTTTTTTTTCCAAATAGTTGTAGTATGTGAAGTACCATCTGAAAAGGTGGAACAAGATGTGTTTTGGTAATATCTTCCATGCTAAGGTTGCTTCTTAGGCTGATTTGGATGCTATCACCCCTGAGATTAGGGATTTGGGCCTTTTTAAGGCTTCTCTTAGGGAGGAGGTGAGGGAATTGAAAGCTCTAGAGGAGTGTGAGTTGAGAGAGGAGATTGTTTGGAAATAAAAGGCTTTGGTTGAGTGGTTACAAGAGGGGGATAAAAATATCACCTTCTTCCTTTGTGAAAGCCAAGAGACATGGTAATTCGATTCCTTTTCTTGTGAATGAAAGAGGTGATCATTTAACCTCTTTGAGTGATATTTCCAGAGAAGCTACGTAGTTCTTTTCCTCCTTATTTAGAGAGGAATCTCGGGATGTGTTGGCTGAAGAAAACCACATTCTTTTCTGTATCCCTTCTTTGGTCATTGGTGAAATGAATGAGCATCTCTTGGGTTGCATTTCCTTGGAAGAATTAGAGGCTACTGTCTTTTAGATGAAGAAAGGGAAAGCTCCTAGTCCTGATGGATTTCTGATTGAATTCTTTTAGGAATTTTGGGACATTATAAATCTAGACTTATTAGAGGTGGTTTCTGAATCTCAGAGGAACAAGCAGATGCTAAAGGCTTTGAACTCTACCTTTCTTTCTCCAAATGTGAAGGTGTGAACTAGCTGGTTTTGTTCCAACCTATCTCTCTGTGTAATGTGGTTTATAAAATTCTTTCTAAGGTAATTGCTGAGAGATTGAATTGGTGGCTCAATAAGCTTATTTTTGAGGAACAAGGTGGCTTTGTGGCTGATAGGAAAATCTTGGATGGTGTGGTCATTTCCATTGAGACTATTGACTCCATGGTGATCTCTAAAGAAAATGCTATGTTCATCAAACTGGATATGGTTAAGGCTTATGACAGAGTTAAGTCGTATTTCTTGCACAAAGTTCTTACTACATTTGGTTTTGCTAAGGAGTGGGTTATGAGTTGTGTTACAACCACTTCCTTTTCAGTGATGATAAATGGTGAATCGTCTTCCTTATTTGGGGCCTCCAAAGGTCTTCGTCAAGGGGATCCTCTTTCTCCTTATTTATTCATTCTTCTTGCAGAAGGTTTGGGAGAATGATGAAGAGCAATGTGGTGCTAGGTCTTATCCAGGGTTCGGTGTGGGGAAATGGTTTACCTCTTCAGTAACACCTACAATTTGTTAATGATACTGCTTTGATGGGTATGACAAAGGTTAGGGAGGCCACTAATTTGCGCAAGGTGAGTTGGAAATTTATCTTGCTACCTCTGGTTAGATCATTAATGAGGATAAATCTTCCATTTTATTCATTAATATTTTGTGGCTCATTCAACAAAGGATTGCTCGTATTTTAAGGTTTCAGATTGGTTCTTTTCCTTTAACTTATCTCGACATTCCTATATCCTTCGATAATCTCCCTAGGGGTTCTTGGAAAAATATTCTTGACAAGTTTCATGCGAAGGTCAACCATTGGACTCATCAATGGCTATCTTTTGGGGGACGGGTTCAACTTCTTAATTCAGTGGTGTAGGTTCTTCCCAACTATAGGTATATGCTCTAGTGGCTCTTGTTGGGTTTCTTAAGGATTTGGACTCTTTAGCTAGGAAATTCTTATGGGCTGGTAGCTTGTTGTCCTCTAAGTGGTGCGTGGTGAAGTGGGATATTGTTTGTATTCTAAAGCAGTCTGGGGGCCTTGGTTTGAGGTTGTCGACTTTGACCGGGTTGGCGTTATCTGCCAAGATTTATTGGAGATAGTGATTGGAGTAGGATTAGGTTTGGACCTGGATCATATCTCACAAGTACCTAAGGGGGATACCGAATGAGGAGATTCTCTGGTATCTGCTAGTGGAGAAAGGTTCTATGATTTGAGAAACACTTAAAAAAGGTGCTAAGTTGATCAAAGAGGGCTTGTTTTGGATATGCAATAGGGGGTTGAGGATTTCTTCTGGTTTGACTCTTAGGATGGGTTCCCCCTATCATGAGCAGGTATCCTAATTTGTAAAATCTTTTTCAGCGTTTCTTGGAGGCTGGTTGGTCTAGGGTGATTAATTTTAAGACTTCTACCTCTGTGAGCATATGGAGGTGTTAAAGTGGAAGGATCCAAGTGAATGGCCTATGGATGGCTTGGAGGAGGAGTGTGTTGAGCTCCATAATATTATGGTGAGTAGACAATGTAGCTCTCTTCAGGATAAGGATACTTTAGCTTGGGTCTGGATCCTAAAGGAGTTTTCACGATGGCTAGTGTGTACCAAGATTTGATGACTCGAAAGTATGGAGGTTGGAAGTTTCATGGTGGAAATTTTTTTGGAACAAGTTCTCTTGGCCTGAGTGTAATTTCTTCTTGTAGACCTTAGCTTGGAATAGATGTTTGAATTGGGAAAATCTTTGGAAGCGAGGATTCCAAGGCCCATCTATTTGCATTCTTTGTGGGTGTAATGAAGAGGATTCTTCCTACTTATTCTTTTGTTGCTCTTTTTCTATGCTTATTTGGTATTTTTGGTAGAGTATTTGGAGACATCCTTGTGTTCATGCTTCTTCCCTTGTTGAATTCTAGAGTAGCCTAAAAAGACCTCCTACTCAGGCCTTTTTCCTCTAGACTGTGTGGTGGATAGGTCCTACCTTCATCCTGCGATAGATCTGGCTAGAAAGGAATCGTAGGATTTTTCGGGGGGACAAGTTGATGATTCAACAGGTTTGGTAAAGAATTGTTGGTATGATTCAAGAAACAGTGGAAGCTAAATGTGAAGTGGCTTTTCCTTTGGAAAGGAGTGATGATGAGATTATGAATAGATTCGGTTTGTAGGGCTTGACCTTCGACTCTGTTTGTGTTAGAAGAGGTAGGTAGGCTAAAAATAAGGTTTAAAGGGTTGGAAGATGGTTGCCTTCTCCGGTGGATGTTTTGAAGATCAACACTGATGGATCATGTAGGAGTAATCCTGGGCCTGCTGGAATTGGGGGAGTTGGGAGAGATTGTTCTCGCTCTGTCATTTATTTTTTATTTATTTTCATTCATAAAGGGTAGCAATCCAACAATCTTATGGAGGGGTTGGCAATTCTCTGGGCCATTGAGTGTGCTTGTGCTTTGGGTTGGCGTAAGATTATTTGTGAATCTGACTCATAGATCATGGTTAATCTGTTGAATGAGCAAAATAAGGTAAGGGTCAATTAGTAACAAGTGCTTCAGTTGTTTGACATATTTTACAAATGTGTTCAATGTTGGAGATGGCGTCTTTTGTCCACATCCCATGGGAATGGAATAGGGTAGCAAACTGTTTGGCCAAGAGGACTTTTGAGCATGTTGGTGATTGGCAGATTGAGGGATGGGAGCAGTTATCCCCTGATTACTGCCAAGCTTTAGAGAGGATTGTTTTTGATGACATGACTAACTAAGGGTGGTTGGTGTTGGTTTTGTGTTGATTGTGTGTCTTGGTTGGGTGTTTTGGTGATCCTTCTTTTCTTGGGAGCCTCTTTAGTCCTTGATTTCTCTGTACTATGATTTCTTGATTTCAATAAAGTTTTTACCCTCTTTTTATAGATATATTGATTTTATAATTAAGAATATAAATTATTTTTTATTTTTTATATTAATAATATTATTAAAAATATATAAATAGTTTCTAAAGATATATTTTTGTAAATAATATTAGTAAAATATTAAAAAAATAAATTACAAATGAAACATATAAAAAATCTTGCATATAAAATATGACACATTAATATCAATTACTAAAATTATATAAATGTTAATATATTGATTTTATAATTGCACATTTTAGATTTATAAAATAATACGATATAAATATATTATTAAACATTTAATTAAAATAAATTTATTAATTATCATTAATTTTATTTTAATATAAAAATATTAATTCTAAATTAATAATATCAATTTTGGTCATCCAAAGCAAAGTAAAAACTCTGTCCATAACACCCCAAAAAAAATTAATGATAAAAGTCAGATAAATATTGATTTTTCAACTAGATGGGAACATTCTATTTCTATTTGCAATGTTTTTTTTTCATTTCAATTACTTTATGTTTTAAATTGTATGCAAATATTTCAAAATCAGATAATAGTTAATTTCTTTAAGTGAAAAATCTAAATTTATCTAAGTTTATTTCATTCTATTATTTAGCACTTAGTATTAATTATTTAATCCCACTACATACAACTAAAACTTGTAAACCTCATATGTTAGCTAATAACAAATTAAACAAAACTCAATATTATTATTGAATCATGTGCTAAGAAATGCAATTTTTCTATTCAAACAAAAGATCAACGTATTTTTCTAGTTTCAATATCAAGATACTAAGCTTTTATTTTGTTCTCTGATAATACATTGACAGTGCATGACAGTGTGGCAGACATCAATGCAAATTGATAGATCAGCTTCCTGTACATTTTGAGCTAATGACACACCAAGAATTCCTGTATATTTTGGATTGGTTACAGACCAACGAAATATACAGACTGACTGGCCCCATAAAATCCATCACATGTGCATATCTATATATGAAATGGGGGATGAGGCGGTTACTAGTGCAAAACAGGCTTCCACCATAGTTAATAGTGTTCAAAATCTGTAACTAATGTAAGCTAAGGGAACATAAAGGTCAACATGGCATTAAAAATTATTGAAGTTTGAAATTTTAGAAAATGACAAGAATGTAAGAAGTCAGACAAGAGGGCTCGAGTTTGATCCTATGTCTTGACTGAGAAAAACTTTGTTTTTTTGAGATTATAACATGTGTGAAGCTTCTTTAATTTGTCAAATATTTATCATTTTTAATTGGATGTGATGGGTAAGGCTTAGAAAACTTCATCGTCAACAAATTCACTTTCGACAATTCATTGTCAATAATTTAATGCGATGAGATGAATTGTCGGAGGTGAATTTGTTGGCGGTGTATTTTTCTGGAGTCGATGGGTAAAGTTGGGATTCTTAGTTTTGTCATATAGAGTTAGGGTGGTGGTAATATAATATTTGTTGTGGATTTCATTTATTTGAAGAGAAAAAACAACTATCTTCTCATTAGATTTGTTTTTCTATTATTAAAAAATAAGAGGTTTTTTTTTTATAACAATAATAAAGTAATATGTTTTAGAAGAAAGTTTAACTAACATGTTTTGTATCTTTATAGATGCACTATCTGATTGGAAATCAAATTCTTTTGAGGAAATTGGTTATATGAATGTAAATATCTTCTTCTATTGACTTTGAAAATTTGGAGATCCATAGTAAGACTAATAGCTTAGTCATGTTATTATTTTTATAAAGATAAATTTTGTAGATGCCTACATTGGATTTCAAATAAATCAAGGATTGGTTTAGAAGAAACTATGAGAATAGTTTCTTTGAACAATCAATTGTGTGCAATGGCAAGAGTTTTTTGCAAATATTACCAATAAAATAGTTAGAAGATTAGAAAGTCTTTGCCATCTAATTCTAATTGTTTAAATTACTTTTGGAGATTTTTTTTAACTAAGGTAGATTTTGACAATTTACAATATTAAATGAAATTCTTAAATATCTTGGGAGAAGATGGGGTCATTGTAGACTTTGAAAAGTCATTATATGAAAACACCAACACTCTAATATGAATCAATGCGATACTAGGAATTGGCTTTACTATAGGAAGTCAAGCTATTACTTTTTGTAAGTTGGAGAGTGGATAAAGCTACTCAACCTATTGTTTACTCAACATTGGGATGCTTGCTTTTATTTGATTTTTTTATCCTTTTTTGTGATCAAATTTTGTAATTTCAAGGCAAGACATTTCTCTCCTTAATCCATATAATGATTTAGTTCTCCAACAATGTTCTAAGTTGAATTGTGTATAATGGTGAAAAATCTATCCCATTTATTTCTTCTATTTTGTGGTTGTTTTGAACTAATATCTTGAAACATGTTCATGATTACAAACAACATAATCTTGTGCAAATTTGGGACCATGTACATTTCATCCTTTAAGATTACACCTTTTATTGCACAAAAATTGGTTTTTTATTACAATTGAAACTCTATTGTGCAAGTTTTGGTTCATAGCAATGAATAGCGCACAAATTGTGAAGAAATATGTAATTTTACAAATAAAACAAGAAGCATAAATCAATTTTTTAAAAGTATGGATTGTGATCTTATATTATATGAATACATCAACCTTCAAGTTCATGAGTATAATATAATCAAACCAAATTTCATATTAAAGTTGACGAGCATGAATTATAATTAGAATGAATATTAAAATCTTTTAGATCAATTAATCTAAGGATCTATCAAAATACATTATATAGAAATACAATTTAACATGTTTTTGATTTCTACTATACTTTGGTTTAACATGTTTCTCATTGAGTCACTTGAAAAATTGAGGATTTTTTTTGCTTTATTAGGGGGTTCCATCTTCTTAGTCAATTTGGGCATACTTGTAGTGGAAGGTAAAGTTCCATTCTCTACATATTTTATTTGTTTATTTAATTTTTTCCATGCTAGAATCTTGATAGATAAGAAGTGAGCCAAAATTTATTATTCTAATATTGTCAAGGATTTATTTTTTTTAAATTATGTGATGGGATTGGTTCCACCCTTATCTATGTGTCATAATTTATTTTAAAGAGTGCACAAATGAACTAATCGTCCACTCATTACTTGATTGGGATTTATAGATCATTGCTAAAGTGTATCAAATGCTCATGTACTATCAACTACCTAAAATAATAAATCATGTTTTTGAGTGAGGTAAACTCATCAAACATTTATTTATAAGTATTATGATTTCTTCATACTACTTTTTGGGGCTCAATTTGAACAACTAGCTTTTAAGTTTTGCATGCAATAGTGGAAATGCTAAGGTACATTCCCACCCTTATGGAAATTTACCACATTATGTTGTGAAGGATAAATTCCACTTATATCAATTACCTTTCCTCGTGGTTCTTTATCATTTGCTTTCTTGCTTTAAAAACTCTAACTTTGAAGATCTTTCTTCAATGAAAATAAGAACATCTATACTTTATAGTATTTATTTTTGTCTTTTATATGCTTGGATAAATTTTTAGCTTATATGCATTTTTTGATTTTAATCTAGGTTCCTATTGATATAAGATCCATTTGAACTGACTTTAAAAACTTCTTGTAAACTTGACAAAGGAATTATGTATGAGACTCCCCATGATTTGTGTAAGAAAAATATTGAAGTCAATTTTCATTTTCCTATTGGTCTTAAACTTATGCACTTTGAATAGGGACGAGATGGAATTCTTCAACCCTAGGTTGTGTAGTATAGTTACATCTTGAATAGTATAGTTACATCTTTGAATGGTGTAGATGAACTAATCATCTACTCACTATTGTATGGAGATAATTGCAATCGTGAATTTAAGATTTTTTTTTGCTTTAATGCCATGTTAAATGGATATTGTAATGTGATTTTGTAATGCCAAAACTTGTATTTACAATATTTTGATAGTGTGTGGGAAAATACATAAGCTTATTATTATTTCAAACCAAACAAAATGGTTTCTTTAGCATATGCATTCACCATCATTTTTTATGACCTTATTTATTAACAAAATCCTCTAATCTTATTGGTATTATGCCCCTATTTGTAATGGATGGCTATCACCCTAAAAAATTGCTTAAGGAGCAAGCCTAGAAAGGATAACTCACTCAAGTTACTAAGAGAATTTTTTGTGACTCTTTTACTATATGCTTAGTAGGATGTCCATTTACTCCTCAAAGACATATGGAAATTTATACGTATTTTTAAAAAAAAATCCATGCTCTGTAGATTCCAGTGATAATGATGAATAGATCATCATCATTTTTAGTATTATCATATAATTATATAAATAATTGAGAAAACATAAAAAAGTAAATTAAGGCTCTATACTTATGTATCTTTCTTTCTACATCATGGATAAAAATGTATTTATTATTGTAATACTAACCATGTTGGGTATTCTATAGATAGAAAATAAACCTTTGTCTATGTCTTCAAAATATGATAAAAATGCTATCACATGGATGAAGTAATACTTAACAAAACAACCTATTATGGCTCTATTTACAAAGGTTGAATATAAAAGTGTAACAGAACTCATAAAGAAATCAATGTGGCTTATGAAGTTATTATTTAGTTTCATATAGCTACTAGTGAAAGTATCACTTTATTATAAGATAATCAAAAGTAGTACTACTCTTACCAAAGATGTGTTCAAAGAATAAAGAACATTAAAGTTTATGTGCATTTCATTCAATGAAAAATTCTCAATAAAGAAATTATTCTCCAATCTATTAGATTGATGATCATGTTACAAATATATTGTAATCTATGTAGCCTAGGCTTGACTTCTAGCAATAACTTCACAAATCCTTTATGCAATGCATTTATTATAATGCTAGGTCTCAAGAAGTTGCCATTGAGGAGGAGTGTTCATGACAATGAAATCTCCTAGTGGCTAACTCTATATGCAAGTCCTATGGGTACTCTTTATCTCTTCCATTATTTTACTTCTTCTAACGTACGACTTGTGAATATTGGTAACACCTAAGGACATTGTATTATATGCAAGATCTCTACAAGCATTATTATTATAACAAGAACGTAAGGACTATTTTGAGGCTTAGACCTAAACTCCAAAAAAAAGCTTATAAGACCTTTTTTTGTACATTATTATAAGAAATTTGGGATCTAAATTATGACAAGGGGTTTATTGAATGTAGACCAAAATGCATGATCTTCATCTTGGCATATATATTATCTTTGTGATATGCTTGTCTAAGAAGTCTTATGATATTCATATTCA
This sequence comes from Sequoia sempervirens, assembly GCA_007258455.2. Taxonomy (NCBI): domain Eukaryota; kingdom Viridiplantae; phylum Streptophyta; class Pinopsida; order Cupressales; family Cupressaceae; genus Sequoia; species Sequoia sempervirens. The sequence goes on along the minus strand of VDFB02392950.1, from coordinate 44,351 downwards.
AGAGCTTTATCTTTTCTTTCTAAAAAAATATTAATGACATGAATCTCCTATAAACATTAAGGGGAGTATTAGAGAATAATGTTTATTTGGACATTTCATTTAATGTAAGCACTTATAAATAATATTTATAAGATTCTAACTTTTAAGGTTTATCCTTGTAAAATATTAATATGATATTAAATTCATATTAAGTTAGGGTTTAATTTATATTTATAAATAAGTAATTAATTTAAATAACCAAATATTAAAAAGTGAAAAATTGTAACATAAACATGAAATCTTTGAATCACCTTATATGGTAATCATATTAAAAATATGTCACATTGTGAATATATACGTAATCATGTTGCATACACATTTGTATATGGAAGAGACAAGAATACATGAGAAGTAAAATTGTTTATGCACTATATATGTTGGCAAGGCCATTAAGGAATAAGGAGAGGAAGAAGATATCGAATATCCATGTTCTTGTTATGTTTGTATTTGTACAAACTTGTTGTGAGTTTTATCAATAATGAATTATGTCCTTTGTGAAATTTTTACTAGAAGGTTCTCCCCATGTAGATAAATGTGTAATGGTGCAAATATCTAGTTACTCTCATTTCATTTATTTTGTGTTTCATATTTAATGATCAGTTGCCTAAGATCCTTATCTTTAAACATTATATTAATATTTTTTAAGGTATTATGGGCAAGAGTGTGGAATGGGGTTAGGAGTTGGGTCTAAGATGTAGGAAGGAAAAATATAAACATAGCTCTTTACTTTTGGTTTTCACTAGGTCAAAAAGAAGAATCAATTATGTTATTTATATAGGGATTGTATATGATTTTGTTTAGTCCGAAATGGTTGAAATAATGAAGGTGTTTGTAAACCATACAAGAGATACAAGTTGGATTAAAAAGAGAGATTTAATCTATGCACACATTGAAGGAGAAGATATATAGAGTACATAATAAATGACTCTTATTGTGGGCATCCACCACTTGAGGGTCTTATACACCAAATTCTTCTCACTTGGCAATAATAATTTTATTATAGGGTTTGTCCCATTGGTCAAACGGTTGGTTTGGTTGTGTTAAGGCTTTGGGTTTGTCCTATATAGGTCCAAGGTTCGAATCTTGTTGGTCGAGTAACCCCACTAGCTATGTGGTGTGAGCTTGCATAGTTAGCTTCGATGGACTAGTCTTGCCTCAACTTGCCTCTTAAGCACCCCAAAACTCGGCACAAAGTTTAAGATTGAGGTAAGTGTTGTTGGGTTGCTGGGTTGAGTCATGGGGATACCACATAATTAATAAAATAAATAAATACTTTTATGATAGCTTTTTCACCATTTTTACTAAATGTTAATAGATACCCTATTTAAATGATTTTAAAACTATAACATTCAAAATGATTTTTTAATTTTTTTTAGAGTAGATATGAGTTTGGTAAAAAATTAAACTAATTATATTTCTAGTTTCACATGGTTCACTTATCACAAATATTAATTTATTGTCTTGATCTAGACATACAAAAAAATAAAAAATTGATCGTTTATTCATATCAAATAGTAACTTTTAATTATATTTTATATTCTTAAAATATGTTTAATGTATTTTATTGTCATAATCTCCTATGAAAATTCATTCAAGGCTTTTCATTTGGAACAAGCTGTGATAGTGGTAGAAATAAATATTAGTTGTATGTATGAGGGGTATAAATAAATAGGAACAAAAAAGATATTATTAGAAAATAGGCACCTAAAATATATGGTAAAAAGAGGGGATATTCTAATAAGTATTGTGTACTAGGAGAGGGTATAAAAAATTGAAGATGTAGGGGTAGAAATGAATTAGGGGTAATGTTTAAAATTCTATGATTGGAGGTGATATATGGTAATTTTATTAAGTGAATCATTGGGGTGAATTGGATTTCCTTGGTCAACCAACTATGGTGGGCCTGATTAATAATAATGAGCAATATTGAAGACAACATAAACATACATGTATATGACCTATATGATGACGTGTATATAATTCTTTATTGCCCTTTAGAAATCCTAGTGTGCTCTAGTTGTTCTCCTTGTAATCTTATTGTTCCTTAGAAAATTAAGTACACAATGATTGTCTTTAAATACAATGACATAAGAATTATAAAGGATCAAGAAAGTCAAGATTTGAGTTTGATGATTTGAATTTTGAGGTCATTTTCATGCATCTCAACTTCAACTATTTGAAAATGACCTTAGGATATAATGATAATTTTGACATAAGAGCAAATGTATGAAAATAATTTCAGATTAGAATGCAATAATGATAAGTAAATGGTAGATGAATAAAAATGGTACAAATAGAGATGAAATGACTTTAGATAGAAATTGATTTATAGACCAAACTCATCACAAAAATATGACACTTATAAAATACAAAATTAAATAAAAATAACATGAATATAATAATTTCACTATTACAATAATCAAACTATACTAAAATAAATGAAATCAAAATATATATTTTTATCCCTCATATTGTATATAAAAAAATTTAATATAAACTAATCTTTATGAATGTAGTTGAGTATAATTCCTCGATTTGGTTGTGTCGTTCTTAGTTTTTCCAATCTCTAACCAACCTTAGACCTCAAACTCGAACTGTGTGCCTCCATTTTTGTTTCCCCCACTCTCTCTTTTTAGCTTATATTGGTTTGCAACTATTCATTTATTCTCCAATCTCTTAACCAACCTCAAACCTCAAAGTGTGTGCCTCCATCTTTATTTCCCTTACTCTCTCTTTTTAGCTTATATTGGTCTACAACTATTCATTTATTCTCCTTCAGCTCTCTTTCATCCTGATGACATAATGTGATTCAAAACGTTATTCAAAACGTTATTCTCCTTTAGTCTTTCATCCTGGAGACTAGGCTCCTCAAAACTGCTAGCTTTCTGATCAAGATCTATAATAGAAGGGCTGACATGGAAAAGAACTTGAAAATGGTTAAAGTTTCGATGCTTGGTCCCATAGACTGATGGTCTCGTGGACGTCATTAAAAACCATTCATTCATTCAAATTGATGAAAAAACAACACAATCAAATAAAAAAAAATTATACTCAACTACATGATGAATTGTGAAAACTTGAAATTAACACATTATTTGAACTCATATCTGATAAGTGATTAGACAATAAAACCTAAAACATAAAGGGATTTAGAAAGAGGCTACTTTCCCTAATCTTAGCCTTAGTCAAAAGGTAAATTACACTCGAATTTCTTCTGAAACAAGAAACTGAATTCCCAAAATAAAAAAGATTGTTTATGGCATAACTCCTAATTCGTAGGAACATAAATTGTTCACACTCTGTCGCTCACACATATCGCCTCGCATTGCTAACGTGTAACTTATGAATGAATGAAAGATTTTAATGACGTCCACGAGACTAAACAGTCTATGGGACCAAGAACCAAACTTAATTTTCTTTCATGCTTTTTTCTAAATCAGATCTCCTACTATTGATTTTGACTAGAAGGCTGGCTGTCTGGTTGATCTTATCCTCCTCGAATAACTGCTGCATATCATCCATACCCAAACTATTTGCATATTGTTTACGGATGTCTTCATAAGCAATGCATTCCAAGAAGAAGTGTCGCTCTGTCTCAACCACCCCCTTATTGCAGAATATGCAGGTTCTTTCTTCCCACGTTTCCTTAGGAGACTTCCATCTACCGATCTCGCACCATATAAATAATTAAAAAGGCAGCAACGTCTATCGGGGTCGAACACCACTGCCTGCATTGTTTTTTCTTTGGTTTCCACAAAAGATTGAATAGAGTGAGAATTTACCGAGGTCGTGGGGAATGGCGGGTATGAGTAAGTCGCAGGGTAGTAAAAGGGTGGGTGTGTTGCTTGTGCTGGGAAGTGTTGCTGTGTTGGTCGGAGGGAAGCTGTGGAGCATAAAAATGAAGGCTCTGCAGAATGAACAGGACGACTTGTGTAGCCAAGGACTTTTGAGGCCGCGCAAAAGGAAACCTCATCCTCCTGTGGAGGCTAAATCCACGGTATTTTTCAACTCAATCTTCAAAAATAAAAATAACGGTTGAGCTTCGTAAGCTTGTGAATGTAGAACATAGCCCGTGAAGTATTAGTACTCAATTTCCAATATCGTTCTGTCCCGAACATGGACAAATTAAAGTAGTCCAAAATGTTTAATATAGTAAGATCTTACACATTTATTTCCAACAACTTATTTCTAAATATTATGGACAGCGAAAACATCAAATCTTTAATTTATTGCGAAGAATTTTATTCTGGTTCAGATTGACTCGGATTTTATCTATTTCATTATATTAAGTTTAACATAGGTCCTAGATAATGCTTTGTATTTCATGTAACCTCGCGCTGGTATCCTCTGCAAAAGATTGGACCAGTATAGAGGATTGTGATAGGATGCGCCTTCATGTGACAATTGTGTGCTCTTTTGTCCTCAAGTGAAAATTTGCACCAGTGTAGAGGATAATGGTAGAGATTGCCATAGTGTAGTAATTGTATGCTCTTGTGTAACCTCATGCGAAATTTTACAGCAATAGAGAGGATTATGGTGGAGGCCACCTTAGTGCAACAATTTCGTTCTCTTTTGTATGCTAGAGTGAAATTGCATCAATCTTGAGGATTATGGCGGAGTGCGCCTTAGTGTTACAATTGCATGCTCTTTTGTATACTCAAGTGAATGTTTGCACTTTTGTATATTCAAGTGAATGTTTGCATTTTTGTATACTCAAGTGAATATTTGCATCAATCTAGCGGCAATAAAAAAAAGAGGCCGAAAGCAAGTATAGGAGTGGCAAGGGCAAGAGAGAAAGCAGAGAAACTAAATTAACTCAGAAGGAAGGCAGAGAAACAGAAAGGATGCAGGCATTCAATCTGAAATCAAAGGCCAAAACCAGCAAAACAGAATTCGATGCTAAAGCTTTGAGAACCTGATTGACCTCTTTAAAAGAAAACAGGGTTTAGTCCTTCAGCCATCCTCCTATGTTAGAGTGAAATAGCATTATGACATTCATACCAAGCTCAGATAAGTAACATTGTGGGATTGTAACATTGGGGCCTCAATCTCGAAGGTGGTACTAGTGGTGTCAGGATTACTAAGGTATGCAAAAGGGTTGAGGGTTTGGACATATTCGAGAGTGCCCAAGGAGCAAAGGAACGTTCCAACTAGAACTTCCTCAGAAAAAGTTTTCAGAGATTGCACTGACATAAAGCAATGGTGACCCCTCTAGCAAATCTAGATGCCAAGAGCTTGAAGCTGCCAAAGTTTAGCAGAGATGGATTTGCAGACCCTATAAGGCATTGTAGAATGTGCATTACCATATGGGCAACAAATGGATAGATAGATCAGTGGTTTTTGGTGAGATGTTTTCCAACCACACTAGGAGGAGTGGTAATCGAGTAGTGTACAAATATTCTAGACATTGAAAAAGTTATGTGGGACAAACTAAGAAAGGAATTTGAATTAAAGTTCAAACTCTTGAGGAAGGCAACGAGATTGTCGCTGAAATTTATGGTACTTGATAGGGTAAGTATGAAAATGTAAGGGCCTATAATAGAAGGCTCGAGGAATTACTAAGAAGATTGGAGAAGGAACTAGTTGAAAGGCTAAAGAACGGATGGTTCATTGAAGGGTTGATACCCTCACCGTGAAAGAAGATGAAAATAGTAACTCTCTCATTCCATGAGGATGTGTACAGTTGGGTGATGGATATAGAGAAAAAAACAAGGCATCCTTCCACTCAAATTAAAGCAAAGATGATTTTGATTCAAGTGATATTAAATCAAGATTAGTGTAGGCTCTTGTAGAGACACGTTAAGAATGATGAAAGAGCTAAACAAAGATATAAAGGAAGGTAAAGAGATTTGGTGTACTGACTTTAAAATAGGCCACACCAAAACTAATTGCTTAAAAAGGGTGTTTTGTGAAATACACCAAGTTGTAGGCCATCCAATTAAGGGTTGCCTATACAATTTGAAAAATAAGAGTGCTCAGGTACTCTTTGCTTAAGAGAGCCATCAACACTAAACAGTACCCTAGGGAAGCATCAAAAGAATAAAGATGCATCTCCCAATGCATTGACAAGTGTGTCACCTAGTGGATACCAAGAAACAAACACCAAAATATGAGTGGAGTTAGAGGATGAATAGAGTATGATGGTCAAGACTTTGGAAGTGAAACAAATGGGGCCATTTTGCAAGAGATCACCAACCAATCAAAGCACTCCAAAAATTCTCTGCCAATGGTGTGGACCTGATGATCATGGAGATGGTAAGTATTCAAAGCAAGCCAACATCAATATGATTGATGTAGTTGATGAGGATGAAATAATGATGATCACGAGATCTCAAACAAGAAAGGTAGACTACCCAAACCCACTAGTAGAGAAGCAAAGGTTGGTTGAAGCAAGAGTGGAGGTTGGGAAGCAAATGATTGAAGAAAGGCAACAATCCCGTGTTGAGACAACTATGAGCGAATTGGGTTCAAACAAGGCTATTACAAGGCAAGTGTTGCAAATTGTAGTATTTGTAAAATTAATAGATTTCTTGCATAACATTAGAAAACTAAAGAAAACAACTATGAGCAAATTGGGTTTGAACAAGGCTATTACAAGGCAAGTGTTGCAAATTGTAGTATTTGTAAAATTAATAGATTTCTTGCATAACATTAGAAAACTAAAGAAAGCCATAAGTACAAAAGCTCAACTTTCTAACTATGACATGCATCAGATGATGCAATATTAGGTGAGGGAAACCACACAAACAAAAAGAGCCAATTGTGGAGACTCCTCTATTAGAGAATCAAGTGATCAATTCGATGTTGTCAATAGTGAACCTAGCCTGATGGCCAATGGTTGTACACATGGTAATATTAGGAAGTATCCTCACCAACACTATTGTCAATGGTGGATTAGATGTGAATTTGCTTCAAGAGAAAACTTGGAGGAATCTTGGAAACCCACAATCTTGCCACCAACTTTCCAATTGGTGGGAATTGGTCAATATGTCATAAATGTACTTGGAGTACTCATGGGCCAAAAGGTAATCATCAGTACCTAACCCTTCGTTCTGAATTTTGTAGTCATCTCTTTAAAGAAAAAGGCTGGTGATGCATTATTCAGCCAAGGCTGGATGATAGCAGCCAAGGTTGATCATAACTAGAAAAATAATCTATTGACTATAAAAAATAAAGGTTGGAAATAAATCATAGATTTGAAGAACCTATTTTTCATCAAAGAAGTAGCTCCATTATCTGGCAGATCATTTGATTTGGACTTTGATGAATAATAATCAAAAGGACGAGACCAATGTCCTAGAGAAGTTGAAGGATGAAGGGGCTTTGGAGTTGCAATCTTCTTCAAATGATGAAACTAGCTCTTTTAGAGGTATATCTGTTGGCAATGGAAGATTATAAGTCTTTTAGAATGATTGTAACTTCATAGAAATCAAAGAAGGAAAGGAAAAGAATGAGATGAATGTGAAGGATCTGTTCATTGTAGTTATCCCTGCGAGTTAAGAGAATATGGAGTGGGTGATGCTGAGTTAGATGACAAACTCACTGTCATGTCCCCATTTTTGGCGAGCATCAGTGATCGTGAGATTGGCCTATCATGAGACCCTCGTAGGCTGACAGAGTGGTTAGAGGGTCGTTTCGGAGCTTGGCTCAGCGTCGGATTGGCAGTATTGATCAATTGGCTTTCGTTTGGGCTCGATCGGAGACATTTTGCAGAATTGCTATTTTTAGCAGTTCCTGGCAGGCAGTGTGGGACCACTGCTATTTTTAGCAGTATGGCTTTGGCGGCATCCGGATTCACTTCAGAGTTCTTCAGCTTCAGACGGAACAGTAATCGGATGAGTAACGGGCGAGATATTAATATTTAATTATATTAATTAAATATTAATTATTTAATGATTATAATGTAAAGTTATAATATTAAATTATAACTTTAGTTATCTGCCTTGAGGGGTGCGCCCATCATCAGGAAGGGGCCAGTTGGACATTTAAATTAATATTAAAATATTTGACGGAGACTATTGAAAATAATAAAAGAATTAAAAAGTCAATATTTTAATAATCCCTATTATTAAGGAATTCGCCCTTTTGAGAAGAATAAAGGTTTTGCATTGGAAAGAGAGCCATTATTACAGTTGTTGAATCAGGAATTGATCAAGTCTTTGCCAGAGCACAGAGACCTTAGGGTTTCGTCTCGAAATCGTCGGAGAACGAGCCATCTCCTTCGAAGCAGTTCAGAGGATGTGAAATAACATCTGATTTATTGCCAGTTGAGAAATTTCTTCATGCAGGAGGAATTACAGAGCATCACAGTTGATACAAACATCAGAGATTATTGTTTTGCAGAGAGTCAGCATTATCCATCACTCAGAATACCTTCTATACATTAAGGCGCATATTCTTTGTGATTCTGGAGACTTAGTAGAGAGGCCGTACAAAGTTATTTATTGCTGATTGCTGTAGGCCGTACTTCTGTACCTGGCCGTACTATTCAAGGGAAGCAATACTTAGGTTTTCAGAGAGTCCTTTGTCTAGAAGATCACTTGCAGGTTTGGTGCACCTTATACAGAGGTCTAGACATTAATTGAAGGAAGCCGTACAAACATTGAATGCTGTTCTGATCTGGCCGTACTTTGTACAGCAGGGCCGTACCTTCACTAAGTTGAATCATTGCATTTAAAACACGTTTCTTCATAGAAGATTCCCTGAGGAGTTAAGTCAGTGCAGGCGCCTAATATCCAGAGAACTAGAAAGCTACAGAGGAAGCCGTATAATTTAATTGTTTGCTGCTGTCATTATTCTGGCCTTACTACTGTATTACCTGGCCGTACCAGCAGAAAAAGGGTGTATTCTTTACCTAAGGCAAAACGCCTTACTTATTGGCCTTTGGTCTTCCATTCTGGAGGCACATACATCTCAGGAACAGTGTGCAAGCTTTGAAGATTGGGAGAAGCAGATAGTGGTGGAGCCGTACTATCATCTGGAGAATATTCATTGCTGTTTCAAAATCAGGTTTTCAAATATTCATTGCTTTTTTCTTTGCATGTCACCAGAACTTCATTGTAGTCATTGCAAAAGAATAATAAATGGTCTGGTTTCAATATTCGTGTTAGGGTTTGCCATTTATGAAGATAGAACATTTTAAAAGCATTTATTTCAATTATTGCAAAAAATCGCCATATTTCATTTATTGTTCAAACCCTTGAAAACGTTCAAAAACCCAAAACGTCAGAAAAGACACAAAAAAACTATCAGATTCAGAGCAGAGGGAAACTAGGGTTTCTACACTCACACATCAATTTGGAAGTAAGGAGGACATGAAGTATACAAAATTTATGTTGATAAATGAATTTTTGGGATTAGAAGGTGATAATGGAATGATTCTAGTTGAAGAAGCCATATATATGATCAATTTCATATATTTCATTGAAGTGTCAAATTTGGACTTAACTAATGTTGAAGAAGTATGATTAAAGATGACAAATTATTAAAATTCTTAATCTAAAGTCCATTTTTTCATTTTGTGCTAACAAATGTTACAAAGGACCCCATCTATATTGTATACATGAACACAAGATGAAGTTAAAAGATGATTTTAGTGAACTTCATAGAAAAACAAAGAAAAAAGGAATAACACCTTGTAGTGGATCAAAAAGAGAAATACAAAGGAAATTAATGAAGTTGGAAAGCACACTACAAGTTAAGTCCCACATGATAAAAATAAAGAAAATAATAATAAAGGAAAATGTATGGTTTCCCCATAGATGGAGAAGGAGGAAATTAAAAATAATAATTATAAAGTTCCTAACTCATCCACCATATGACCATCCATCAATGTTAATTCCACTGTATGTATAATGTCCCTAACTATTCTTTGAATTTTTGCAACTTTATGATGAAAATGCATAAACCCTCAAACTTTTTGATCACCAATTTTTAATTTGGGCAAGGCGAGAGCATATGGTTATTGGTATACTAATATACTGGTGGCAAGCCACATAGCTCTACAATGGATGCAATAATTGAAAATTAAACTTATGTCATGGTGGCATAACCTCCATACTTACAAATATAATTAATCTGGCAGAGAACAGTTCAGATGTAAATTAAATGACAATGCAAACTTCAACAATAATTCTGAAATTAACATAACCAGCATAGAAATGTTTGAATATTCCAAGAGTAAACTAAAATGAGGCAAATATTGGAAAACTGCTGTTGTAGCTACTTCACTAAATGGTTAATGTTGGAGAATACAAATGGCAAAGATAATGTCACCAAATCCCCCAAATACAAAATAGATGGCTTGCACCAAATAAATTGAAAGCAATGATAAACAATTGTCAAATAAAGCATGTTTATCTAACTAATATAAATCCAACTTTTCCATCAAAAATATGTCCATCTATTAAATAAGATATAAACATTTTTCATACTTTTTATTGTATATGGTATAAATTTAATATAAAATTATAATATAATATATATCATTCTATATATACCCATTCATATCTCTAAATACCACATATACTATATTTTTTACAATATAAAATTCATTATATTATACATAATAGAATATATATAATCATGAAGTTAATAAGATTTTCAATGTCATGGTTTAAGGAGAGATAAATAAAAGGTTAAGTAGGGCTAATTAAAAGTAAGGAGCGTGAATGAAAGGAAATTTGTTTGCTTATAATTGCATATTAATTATGGCTCACGGTAACATGTATTTCATAGCTCATAGTTTATTTATTAACTCATTTGTAATGTCCCCTTCTAGCTTGTCTTTCGAAAATCAATGGATTAGCCTATCATGTCAACCCTCATAGGCTAATGGTTTTGGATAGAGGGTTGCATGGACGGGCACTTGGTCATCAAATTGCAATGTTGATCTCCGGAGTTTGGTGGCAGGGTGAATTGTTGCGTTTGGCCTGATACTTGTGCTTAAATTTATGATACTCACCTTTTATTTCACCATCTTTGGCCTAGGGACCATGTGTCTTTAAAATGAAGGGGTCACTTTATATTTTAAAGTTACTATTCATTCATAAAGTGAAAAAGTTATAACTTAAGTGAATAGTGCTCACTTTTTATGAATAGTGTTTTTTCAATGTAAAATTATAAATATCAAGAGAAGAAGTTCGACCCTCTTGATGCATGAGTTATTTTGCTTCATTGACTTGGGAGTTTGGCTTTGGAGGAAGAGGGAGGCTAGGGTTTCTTGATTTCTTGCAGTGGGTAAGCCTAGAGGGGCTTTGTTCTTTGTATTTGAGCTGCTTGAGGGTGTGAAACATCGCCTTAAGGTTGTTGGTCAGTATTTTGTTGCTTCTTTTGGAGACGTAAGTTGCTGTTTGCAGGTTATTTGAGCATTTTTTGGAGTGGGTTTTGGTTGCCATAGACTCCAATCACGTTTGCACAAGAGCTGCTCGTTTTTTGAAGAATTTTGGGGCTGTTTTGAAGAGCTACAGCCAACCACCTTCTCTTGAGGGTTTCATCAGCACAAAGAAAGGAAAACGCCTATCTTGAGTGGCTGCAAATTCACCAAAAGGGGGCACCCTTGCACTAGGAAGCTTTCCAATTTGGATTTTGGTGGGAGAAGTTTGTATTTCAGCTGGTGTGAGCAATTTATTGGGGTTTGGCACTGTAGCAAGTTACTATTCACAGTGTTATATGGCTGTAAGTTAAAGTTTGGTATAAGATATATTTAATTTCTAATCAGATGTAAGTTATATGTTGTATGCAACTTATTATGTAATGAAAAGGTCATATTTGGCCACTAAATTGAGCAATGTACGCAAGGTTGTTTCAGTAGTTTAGTTAATTTGATGTTTACATGCGTATGCCCATTGGTAATTTTAGCATTATTGGCAACAAACTCAAAAACAGAAAAAAAAGAAGAAATACAAACCTAAAACAAAAAAAATCAGACCTACAAAACTTAGTGAAAACAAATCAGCAGAGTGGTGGAACACTACATCATTTTAGGAATAAGAGGAAACCTTTAGATCAACCTATTATTTTATGAGTGAATACAAAACTAAAAACAACATAGGAATAGTGGAAGGCCTACCACAAAATTTGGCTTCCAATTAATGGTGAATTCTCTTCCTTACTATCCTCTCAACCCACCCAAAAAAATTCTCAAATTTGTTGTAGTGTAGCGATGTTTCCAAAGTCTCCAAAATAATTCTTCTAGGTATACAACCACAAGATAAAGATTAAAGTCCCTCAAAAGACCAAAAGAGAGTTCTAAATAGGATTGCTGAGTCATTGGGACACCTCCTATATATGGAACTTACACTTGGCATTTGGTGGTGTTGACGGGTGTTTTATGACCGCACCAACACAGAATAAAGTTTCCAATGGTCACTTTATCCTCTCTTGATCAAAATCTCCTGCATGCTAAGATTGCGAAAGATCATGCATTCAACTCCAGGTTCCTTTATGTAGTGGACGTAGACTCAATTGGCTTGATGTGATTTTCTGGTATTTCAAGGGGACTTACACAATTGTTCGCTCCGAGAGAAAGGGAGTTTTCAAGATTCGGAAGATTTGTCAATGAAGCTCGAGTTTCCTAAACTAACCAGAAAGCATTGAATTTGAATGGCTGCAGGGATTAGAAATGCTATGATCTACTCTAGGCGCGAGACGTGGGGATCAACTCTCACAGACTTCAAGCAAGCTTTGTTTTGCCTCACCTTGGACAGCTTCCACAAAAGTGGTGCAATCTTCAAAGGAGTAACTAGAAATATTCAGATTATAGTTCAACATGAAGACACCATCACAACGACGCATACCAATATGTAAATCATAATCGAAGTTAGGTCCAAACTATTCCAGTTGACCACACAAGGTGAACCCACCATCAATGAGCCCACTAGTGGTATGAATTAGCGAAGCTTGCTCAATTCAACCACCACATTCCACAATTATCTACGTGCATGAATTAAAATCTACTTTACTTTAAGGTTCTACGTGAATCAGAAGGACAAAGAAATCTTGCTAGCTACCCACAATAAAAGATGAAACCACAAGCAATGATAACTCTTTCTATTATAGGAGTGTTCACAACAATCTCTTACAAAGCATTCAATTTGAAAACTTTCCTTCCTCTTCCTATCAATCTATCAATCTATGCTATCTGTCTCTCTATGCTCTATCTCCTGTGTTACTATGATCCTATCTATTCTATCTATGATACAAATGAGGGGGGATGCCCCTTTTATAGTTGGCCAATTCCAATGGACGGCTCAGATTCAAATACAATGAAGGGCTCAGATTGAGCCACATAAGCCCTAGTCAAGATTCTGCCCTAAAAACTGCCAGAAAGTGGAGGAGTGGGGTAATAAATGAGCACAAAAAGCCCACTCCTACCTTTGACCACTATGAGCATTCAATGCCCACTATCATCTAGAAGATTCCCATCTAGAAACACGTTCCCATTGTTCGTCTCTTTGACTGCAAATTCAATGAATTTGGCCAACACAACTTCTACTTCTTGAACTGATATGGCAGGCACGTTCTCAATCTAAAACTCCAGGACTGCAACTTCTTTCTCCTGCTTGATGATGATTTTCCTCCTTGCTGCCATTGCATCTTGGGTTGGGTGAAGTATGCTGGAGAACACTTTCTGGATCATTGCCAGAGGACTTCACACTTTAGAAGAATTCCTCTATTTTGTTCTTCAATCCATCTTGCTGTCACTCTTTAACATTGAAGTTTTTGCTCATTCCTCCTCCTTAGTCTTGAGGACATTTTAGTGCTTGAGGATGATCTTTAACGCTTGGGCTTTCAACTTTTCCTCAATTCCTGTTCTTGAAGGAGTTTCTTGTCTTGGACTTGACTGTTTCTTCCTTGTCACTTGCCTCCCTGAGTTGGGTGCAAATGAGACATCATGGAGGAGTTTCAAACATGTAACTTTTTCCCCTTCCAAGGTTGTAATGTTGTCCTGGAGTACTTGCTCCATCACCCCAAGTCATCATGCTTTGGTCCCGGCGTTCACCCTGTAAAACAAACAAAAAGAGGAGCATCAAAACAGTTATAGTATAAATTCACTTCACTTATCTAATCCCCATGTTTTGATCTCCGAGGTCTGATTGATCTTTGGATCTTAAAAAAAATTCATCATCCTTCTCTAGCAAATTTTGCCTCCTTCATAGCTTTTCATCATGGGCACATTTAACATCTGTGTGCTAGGGCGCATTTGGATGTCTGTGATTGGAGTATCTCCACCAATGCCTTAGAAATATTTAAACATCTTGTTCACCTTGGGCGCATATAGCCCATCTCCTTCTAAGGCGCATTTGAAGTCATCTCTTTTCATCTTTTGTGCCTTAGAATATTTTTGATCCATCTTATTCTAAGCTCATTTGACTCTGTCTTTGGGGCGCATATCATCTTGACTTGAGCTAAGGGCGCATTTGAAGGGGGTGTGTTCCATGTTTTGCCTTAGAAAATATTTCATGTATCCTCCTACACTTGGGTGCATTTTACCCTTGATGCTCATTGTGACTCATCATCCTTGGGCGCATTCTTCTTATGTCCTCCTTAGTCTAGGCGCATTTGGGAGCTTGATGTCTGAGTTTCACTTCATCTTCAAATTTTTCATGCCTTACACAAATTTCATCTCCATCTCATACCCCTTGGGCGCATTTAGAGGCATTGAGTGTTGGGTGCATCTAAGGGGTCTAGCTTATGTTTCCATGCCTTACAAAATTTTCCAGCCAACATATTCTTCCTTGGGCGCATTTTGAGTGGTGCATTCTTATCATCTCCACCTTAGGGCGCATTTTACCCTTGAGCCTTTGATATCTCATGCCTTCTCTTAGGCGCATTTAGCCCATGATGCTCTCATGTTTTCATATCCAGTGTTGAGGGCGTATTTGGAGGCTTCTCTTCTTGGGCGCATTTAGGAGTGTCTTGCTTCATTTTTGCCTTAGGCAAATTTCTCACTCAACCTCTCCTTCCTTGGGCACATTTAGAGAGGGTGGCTTCAAATTTTCATTACTTAGCCAAAATTCCAGCCCATTTAGGGCGCATATCTACCTATGAGGGAGAAGTTTTGACACTTAGGATGTTATGGATACTTATTCAATTTTCACCCTGCTCGCCCTTGTTTTCTATTTTTAGCAACTTTTGAAGTCTTTGTGATTTCCATGAATTTTCAACTTCTCAAGACTTGATTTTCGTTCACCCTAACCCTCATGGCATGACTGACCTGTTCACACCTGCCTTTTGCGTGCACCTGCTATTTTAGGCCCTATTCTGGAAGTGACTTACTAAAAATAGTAAGTGTGCGAAATGCACTCAAATTTTACTAGTAGATTCCTCGAAGAATGCTGATCGCAGTGAGATACATCGGTTTTTAGTTTTTCTTGAGTTTCGCCCTTCATTTTAGGCACGGAAGTAGGAAACCCTAATTTCGTTGCATGCACTTCTATAGACCTCCGTTTGATGCCGTTTTCGTTGCATACTGCTCTGTTCTGGAAACTGAAGCTCTGTGTTTGCTCGCGTGGCATCATACTTGCCAAAGATGGACTTGCTAAAAATAGAAAGTTCTCAGGATTCACTCAAATTTTGCATGCAAGCACTTTAGAGGGTCCTGAATCTAATATAATTGTCAGTTTTTCAAAAACCCTAGCATAAAAGTCTCAAATAGGGGACTTACTGAAAATAGAAAGTTGTCCGATTTTGCTCAAATTTTGCAGGTAAGCACTTTGAAGGGTCCCAAACATGGTGTAGCAGTCAGAATTTCAAAAGTCCTAAGAAAAAGGTCCCAAATTGAGTACTTACTAAAAATAGTAAGTTGTTAGAATTCAGTGAAATTTAAATGGGAACCTGCTTGAAGCCTCTTGATTGCAGTGCCAAGCTCAGATTTCAATTTGCCAACTTAATTTGACCTCAAACTAGCCTGAAGAATGAAAACCTTAACCTGTCAAAACACATCCCAGACTTAACCAAAACTCCAAATTAGGCCAAAAGATAGGTACATTCTTGGAAAGATAGAAGGAGAAAAGAGAGACCGCCGCAAAACAACCCAAAACCAAAGCCAAGAGACCTGAATGGAGCAAAAATTAGGGGGTCCCCATTTTGAATGGGGTGATGTGTGAAAAGGTCACAATAGGTGGGTAAGATGGGTAGGAGGGACAAGTTGAGTTGCCATCCTTGCCCTCCACCTCTTTGCAAACGTATTCTACCACCACACAAGCTTCTTGGAGTAACCAACCCCTAGGTACTTAGATTTGTAGGAGCTGAAAATTAGCTCTATCTTAGGACCACTTGCAAAAACAATGAAAACCTTCCACAAGAGAGTATGCAAGAAATGAGCTTGCTTGATATTAAGATCTATCAAATATGATGATGAGGTATATTACAAGAGTGTACAATGACCTTGCTTATATAGACAAGGTGTGATGAAGTACCAAATGCCAAAACATTAAATGCTTGGTGCCATTATAAAATGACATGAGCCATCATTAAATGACATGGGACTCTAATATCTAATAATGCTAAAAAGATAAAATCTTATCTAAACAACTTAAATATGCCTATGACCTAAGTGGACTTATGTACTGTATAGCCCAATTTTTTTCTGTTTTTTCTGAGTTTTGTTCTTAAAGTATATTAAAGTTTGGTGTATGAATTTGATGAATGTAAGGTACAGTTTACATGGAAAGATTGCAGCAATACTAGTAATAATTTAACACAACTTCTTTCAAATAAAATGGCAACCATATTAGAAAATACATTAGAAACAAATATTGAACTTCACACCAATACACAGATGGTTTTTTCATTAAATAAACAATTTTTTGACATACTCAATACTGCTGTTCGTGTACAGGTCTGATATATCTTTAGCTACAGCAAACAGAACCTTCAAAATGCGATCACCAAACCCTATACACAGCTCAGTTCACTTTGGAAGTCTGCTGGGCATGAAATACAGAGCTGGACGCCACCATAGAGAGTGAAATAAGCACAAAACCCTAGGCGCCTGACTGTAGCAGCTCCCATGTCCCTGCTGGAAGTTGTATGGCCCCTGTAGAAAGCTGGAAATGCATTAAAATGCCCTCAACACTGCTCAGAGTCTCAGACTGCAATGAATGCCTTTGTTTGACATCCTCTAACTCAGTGATGATCTAAATGTAATAAATGTTCACCATACAAGTCTGAAATTGCATATTAAAGGGGTATGGCCTATCTAGGAGTAGCTCGACCAGCAAGAAGGAAAGATTTTGATTGGAAATATATGTCTCAACCCTGCTGTTGGTTCTTCAGCAAAACACTTCAAATTCTCAGACTTGAAACCCTCCAAAAACTCCAACAATATAGCCTAGTTGTGATTCCTAAATGGGAACCACCAATAAATCTCCTAGATTGGATCTTTCACCAACATAGAAGATGTTCTCTGCAAGGGTTGACGTCCTCACAAAGCCACAAGATGAACAAGTTCAACCAGCAAGATGTATTCTCCAAAAACAATAACTAGCATCCCCAATGAGCTCCTCAAATTAACTTTTATATCTCCCCAAAAGGCTACTCCCCTCTTACTTTTTCCCTTTTAATTTATTTAAAAACACTTTATTCTCCCAATGTGGCGTCCAAGTCCAAAAAAGGGCCCATTCATTTAAATAAAACATTTTCACTTTATTATTGGCACCTATATAGTCCTTTTATTAAATAAAATTAAATAATGATAAAGTTAAATCTTTAATTTAACTTTATTAATTAATAACTTATCGTTATTTAATTTAAACCCATTGGACTATATCAAATATTGTGATGACATCGAGAATAACATCCACCGATAGCAATACTGACAACTAGCTCCGATGGTGCCTGAAACTGACTTACTAAAAATAGTATGGAGAAAATTCATCAAAAACACTCCAGAAAGAGGTGTGACGCAAATCTCAACCACTAGAGCTCCAATAAACACCTATTATCGCCAAATGCTGGATCAAATTGTCCCCCAAAGATTCCCAAACCCCAACACATTAGCCTATGGGAATCCACTGAATAGGCTAGCCGCTAACTGTCCACCACGCTGAATTGCTTTGGAAGGGGACATTATAACTTAACATGTAAATAGGACCCCACTAATAACTATTTAGGAAAATTACTTATTAACACCAACACGCCCCCTTAAGTGCAACTTATGGAAAAACAATTATTATGCAAATGATGCAAGGATGGGTCTTTACTATGAGGTCATTTTAGGTATTGTTGATGTGATTTTTATGACCGCACCAATCAGCAGAACAAAGTATCCGAAAGCTACTCCATTCTCTCTTGATCAAAGAATTCCATACGCTAAGATTGCTAGAAAGTTCGTATGTTCAACTCCAAGGTTCCGAAAATGCTATAGAATACCCTCAGTTGGTTCGTTGTGATATGCTGTTTACACGAGGGGACTTACACAATTGTTCAAAAGGCTTGCAGCTGACAGTAGATTGATGATTGGAAGGGGAATTTATGCAATACGGATGATTTAGCAATGAGGTACACTTTCCTAAAACTAACCAAGAGTGTACTGAATGTAAATGAGTATAGGGATAAGAAGGTTCTACTCTAAGACGGGATGTGGGATTAATCTCAACAGACTTCAACCAAACTCTGCTCCGCCTCGTGTTGGACAGCTTACACAAAGTTGGTGCAATCTTCAAGGGAGTGGCAAGAGGTTTTCAAGTCGCAATTCGGCATCAAGACACCATCAAGACGATGCATGCCGAGACGTAAATCACAACCGAAGTTAAGCTTATAAAATTTTCCAGTTGACCACACAAGGCAAACTTGCCGTCAGCAAGTTGCTAGTGGTATGGATTAGAACGAAGTTGCCTTGATTAACACCACAAGTACGCAACTAACATCTACTTGCATGAAATAAAAATTACGCTACTTTAAACTACTTGAAGTTGAAGGGCGAAGAAACCTCACTAACTGCTCATAACAAAAGACAAATTCACCATCAATGAAACTCTTTTATTATGATAGTCTTCGTAACAATTCCTTACAAAATTCTCAAAGGGAGAACTTTCCTTCTCCTTCAAACTATGCTAAGCTATCAAACTATGCTATCAATCTCTCTGCTCTAGTCTCTAGTTTGATGTCTAATCTAATCTAATAAGTATAAATGAGGGGGGATGCCCCTTTTATAGATAGCCCAGTCCAATGGACGGCTCAGATTACAATCAAATGAATGGCTTAGATTAAGCCACCTCAGCCCTAACCCTAAAAACAGCGAGAATGGGGAGTGGTACAATAAATGAATCAAAAGATTCCCACTCACTCCCAAAATAGCAAAGGCAATTAATGCCCACAATCAGTGTTCCAGAAGTTCATCATCCAGAAGTGCGTTTCCATTCTCCTTCTCCTTGGCTGCAAAATCAATGAACCTGGCGAGCACAGCCTCAACCTCTTGAACTGAGATCGGTGGAATATGATCAAGCTGAAACTCTAACACCGTAACTGATTGCCCATGCCGTGTGCAAGACTTTCTCCAAGCGGTCAAGGCATCCTGGGTATTCTGAATCAGGCTGGAGAAAGTCGAAATGTTTTCAAAGTCATCTTGCACAAAAGTCTTCACCTCCGAAAAGAAAGGTGGCAGCCTACTCCTCAAGTCATCAGTAGTCACCTCATTAGAACTTGGCCTCCTAGCAAAGATCTCCTCCAAGGTGTTCAGGACTCCATCAATGATGTTAGTCATAGCCTTCCTGACTCTGGTTGAATCCGCTTGTGCTGCATCAAAGAATCCATGACTTGTGATAATTGAAGAGTACCATCCAACAAAATTGTACCTATCACCCTCCTAAATCACTCCTCCATCAATCAACATCTGCAAGGGAGTATGCATCAAGGCCTCCAGACGCTGAATAATCTTGCTTTGATAGACATGAGCATCACCCCAGGCTTGATCAACTGCCTCCATCCGTGCCATAATGCCGAAAGCTTGCTGATAAGCATGAGCAAGATCTTCCATGAACTTTTCTGTCTCTGCACGAACACCTGCAACCCATTTGTTCGCCTCCTGTGCCATCTTTCTCAAGTCTTCTAAGCCATTAACTGATTCCCTAGATAACTCGGCTGGAAGCTTAATCGCCGGAATCTCCTGCCCACAAGGACGAGACAAATGCTGCATGTAGCCAATCAAAGTCTTGTGCTCTTTCTTCAATTTCTTGTACTTGCCTTTGGTCCTGAGCAATCTGTCCGTAAGCGCCTGATAGGAGTTATCACACTCCTCAATAATCTGTGCTCCCGTGGGGTGACCTAACTCCAAAGTGGTGATCATGTAATTTTCTAGAACTGCTTCATCTCGATCACACTCAACTCTTGGCACAACCGCATGGAGGGTGCGAGAGCCATTCTCATTTGTTGAGATCTTCGAAAATTTCCTAGCTCTCTTCTTTGTTGGAGGCGCACTGATCCTACTCAAAAATTCCTCCATCTCTACTGCTAAATCAGCCTCTTCACTGGGGCTCCTTCTCATTCTATCTCTGAGCCAATCAGGTACTACCTGCTGTATAACAAACGGCTGCTCATCTCTTGCTTCTTCCTCACGAAATTCTTCTACTTCAATTTCATTCTGGCGAGGCTCATTGGCCTCTATGGGTTGAGTATCTCCTGAAACTACATCATCCTCTAGAGCCGCCTCAAGCTCACGCTGGAAGTGTGTATCAGTAGCAGTTTCCTCATCTTCCTCCTGCTGATCATCTCTAGTAGGTGTGTTAACACTTTGGCCAACTGATTCTCTTTGTGGTGGCTGATTTTCCTTATGTAATTCCCGTTCCTAATTCAATACATTTCTCTGATCAGCAAATAATGAGACCTCCTGTATACTTGGAGAACGTGTCTCCAATGGCGTAGGTGACTCTACCACAATTCTCGGAGGCTCCGGCTGAATTGGCTCTTTCCTTCGAGATTCTGGACCTCGGGTAACCTGTTTCTTCCTGCTGGCAGTCGGTGTCCTGTGATCTCCCATCAAATTGTAAGTCAAAGGAATTGACCTACTCTTCAATCTGCTCACATGCCTTTCGACCCATGCTATGGTGAAAGTCAGGACTGGTATACAAAGTGTGTCTAAATCAACAATCGTTGGCTCCGACCAATCTGGTAGTGGAAGTGGCGTGTCTCTCACTACCTCATAATCTAGATGGAGAACGTTCGTGTCCTCATCCACCTGATCTGGTACTGGGATAATTTCACACTTCCTAATCATGCCCAATGGTAGTCTTGAGAACATCCTTTTCCTAACTTCGGCCTCATCTGATGTATCAGCCCAGTAATCCTCAATATTTGCCTTATGAACAAACTCCTCTGACAGTATCCATCTAATGTTCCTGTGAGGATCGTAATACTGCCTGCTGGTGTGATAAGAAAGGTGGAAGAATTGAAGCTCATTCTCAGCTTCCCTAGCTGCCTGAAGTGAAGGACACACCTCATCTGAATTCCTCATGATAATTGGGAAGTCAATCCCTCCCTTCTTCTTTTTCTTCTGAATCTTATCGTAGGCAACAAGTTGCCTAGATATCTCTAACATCAAAATTCTATTTGTTGGGTACTTAGGCAATCTATACGGGTATGAAGAAAACCCTTGCAGTCTGATGTAAGAAAATTTCGGAAACTGAATAAACCAGCACCCATACCTTTCTATTAATTCTTGAGCTTCTTTCAAGATCCTGTGATGAGTCTTCTGTTGAAGTGATTTCGTTATATGCATGGTGAAGGCATCATTGATTCGCTTGTAATTGGATGTGCTTGTCAGGTGCAACTGTGGACAAGCCTCATGGATCTTGAACTGATGAGAGCCACATCCAATTGGCTCTTTGTAGGATATTCCCTTGTACTTCGTCATACAAGCCAACATATATACCACGTATGAGCCCATGTAAAATGTTTTTGTTCTCAAGCTCCGGAGCTGCTCATGCAAATTGTCACTAATCATCACCGCCCAATTGATGTGCTCTTTTCCTTCCAGTACGAGGTAGATATAATAGAACATCCATGGCTCAAAGATAAACGCCTGGGGGCAGCCTCTAACTCTGCTGAGCATCATGATCAAGTCGCAGTACTCCTGCTTCAAATCATCTGATATTATCTGCTTCGGCAACTTCGTGCGAAAGGGCTTGGGCTTGTTCATCCAGCGAGCGTTGATCATATCAGCACATCTCTCGAATGTTGAAGCATACATTTGCTCAGTGTTGGTTGGAAATTTTGTATTCTTGTGAAAGCGTACAAAATTGAGATTTCAACCACAACACGTGAGTTTGAACTCTCCTAATTAAGGGAAGGCTCCCCCTTTTAACAAAATAAAATTGATATGGGTAGGACAGCAATCATTCCTCTTGTTTCAGGAAAGATTATGTTCTTCTCTCTTCATAGAAAAGAAACAGTAAATGTTACTAAAACTTATTACAACAGCTGTGCAGTGAAATTAAGAGAGAGGAAATAAAGTTTCCTGAAAGCACAAAGACTTCCGTTACTTCCTCCGGGACGGGAAAACAATTCAATAAGCACAAAGTCTCGAAGAATGAAATCCTATCAACCTTTTTAAGAACGATTACTTGATGAAAAAGTACAACATAAAACAGCTCAAAGACTGTAATTACAATGTATCTTTTAACTACTCTAAATGAGAAATACTATGAGCACAAAGACTTATAATTCTTCTCTATTTCTAACACTAATTATGAATTCAATTCTCACATTTACAGCACAAAGTCTGCAGATATTTAAATCGAATCTCTTTTCAGCAATCTTCAACAATTCTCAAGTAATCACAAAATAATAAAACAAGGATTCAGCTCAAAGTCTAAAATTCCAGCTTCTTGATATTACTTGAAAATTCACAATATTCTACTATAAAGCTCAAAGACTTTATGAGTACAAAATTCTGCAGAGTTTTCTTGCTTGCTAAAAAGATAAAAGATTACAATAGACCCCTCAAGTATTTATAGGAGGAAGGTCTGGAGAAAAAGGTGGGAGGATCTCAACAAACTTGAGAAAATCTCTCAACCGATAACTAATTGCGATTGACTTATTCAAAATTACAATCCAAATTGTGATTTGTCTTGTAAGATTTTACATGTAATTACATTTTCGAAAATTGCAAGGAAAGAACACTTGCAATTGCAAAATTTGTTTTTACATATATATTGTCGAAAGTAAAATTACATAAAACAATCTAAAATTTTAATCTGCTTCATTCCTATCCTTGAAAGATAAGAATTTGCTGATGATGGTCTTCAACTCATTCGGATCTGGACCCAACGTGTTCTTGGCCACTGCAACTGTCTTCAGAATTACATCAAAGTATCTGATAGTCGCCAATCTATGCTCTTCATAAGTAGTTTGCATTTTCTCAAGGATTGTCTGATGATTGACAAGCTTTTGAATTGAATCCATAGAAAACTGCTCTGATTCCATTTGTTGACGAAGATTGGCAGCCATTTCGGAAATAACTGAATCAGCTGCAAGTAATTCATCTTCTTGATTTAAAACTGTACATGAGATCTTCTCAAAACTTGAAAGAATATCCTGCTGAACTTCATCATTCATTTCTAAAGTGGCTGTAATGTTCCCTTTCAGGTGGAATCACTAAACCTGAATCTTACAATCAAAATGTTTCTCAAAGAGGCATTAGAACGTTAGAGAGCAATAAATTCTAGTAATAGCTTCTAATAAGATTGAAGACGATATAATATATTCCGTTCTTGTCAAAGGTTTATCCATTTCCTCTTATCACTCACTATGAACGTCTCTAAATCATATATTTCATAAATGCATTAGAGTGGGTATTAACATCTTTCAAGATCACTTAGATGGAATTCTAACATACTATTTATCCTCATGATGAGTGAGTAATACTAACATAAGTAATTCTATTTAGCTGGAATTCTATATGCATGTGTAATTACGATCCTTCATTGGTAATACTTACCTTGCTTTACATCTGATCAGATCCCAGAGGCTACTCTTCTTATCAGAGTTATCTGAGTCCTCCTATCTCCTCCAAGACTTAAAACACATCCCAAGTTGAGTATGATCACTATCCAACAAGCATCGACATCTTTAATTACCTTATACTCTTGATATCTCCTTCTATTGATTCTCAGGCAAATGAATACTTCGGTGCACCTCCATAGAATTCCAAATGTAATGTATTCCCTGTTATGTAATATCTTGTCTCACACCCTTGGGTGCCCAAACTGTTACTATACTTATACAGAATCATAATGAGACTGCAATGACCCCAGATACCCATGTCGTGACATAGCTTTGATAACAATCTCCAAAACTGTCCTTAAGACCCTTGATACTCAATGAAACCATCATCAAGCTATACTTGTGTTACTGTTGATGACAACCCATCCTATGCTAATGCATAAGCTTCCCAACATTTCTTAAATACGAAACTGATACCACATCAAAGAGACTCTTGGAATGAGTTTACAATTTAAAGCTAGCCTTATCGTATAAGGTGTTAGTTAATAGGGAAACCCGATTCCTTGAGATGGCACGGTCTATGATTTCTCAGATGAGATTCGCTTGAGGTTTGTTATTGATAAAGATGTCTTCATTGATGACTCCAAATGAATGTGCTTATCTTTCTAAATATTGACCGCTAGTATATGGTAATTGTCTGCCTTTAATCCATCATCGAATTTATGTCTTATATCACATTGAAGAGCATTGTTGGCTTCAGATGAGAACTAAACCCCAATAATCAAAAGCCGCCATCTATAATATTGATGTTATCATGCTATTGGCCTAACACGTGAAGTTAAACAGGGATTCATGAAAGATAAATACACCGGCGGAACAGGAGAATACGACGACAATGACGGAAGTTATAAGAATCGCTATATGTAATAAGACACGAATTAAGAGTTGAATCTTTATAATGCATTACTATAATTATCGGGCTTCTCTGTATTGAGCCGCGCAGGTATTTTTCTTATTTCCCCCCTTCTTAATGCTATATGGAGCCTCCATTTATACCTGACGGGAGAGACATGACGATTCAGGCTATAGACGCTGCTTCTTCATTCATGCCAAGTCACGTCCGAGAGACTTAAGCGAATATTTCATTCTATATATCAGTTTTATTTATATATATGATTATTTATTACAATGCTAATATTTAAGCAATTTAATATATTAATTTTATATTTGTTATATAATTATAATATTACCTTATGGTAATTATAATTATAATATTACTAATATTTCTTTTATACCTTTGTTATGTATTTGTATTTATAATAATTATAATTGTCTAATAATAATAATTTATCTACTATATCGTAATAATATTTATAATATCCACAATTATAATATTGTTTGGACAATTACAATGATGAAAATGTTTACTATTGTAATTGTGTTTCTTAATTTTCTAAATGTCTGATTTTGGGGACATGACAGTGGCCTGGATATCTTTGATAAGATCTTGAATGACCAATGATCTATTTGTCATAAGTTCCTCAAATTCTATGTACTTCTCTCTATTTGGCAAGATCGAGTTGTTGCATAGAATTTGTAACTTGACTTGATCAATCTCATGCCAGATTTTTAAATCCTTCTCAAGTGATTCCAAAGTTTGTTTGAAGGCTTCCAAAGTCTGATTCAGCTTTATCTTTGCTATTCTGACATTCTTGAAAACTTGCAACGTCTTCTCAATCATTGGAATGCTTTGCTCAATTAGCTGAGTTATCCATGAATCAATTGCTTTAGCCTTTTGCGCAATTCTTTCTAATTGTCTAACTGATTCATTTGGAGGAGCTGTAGATAGAGAATCAACTGCCTCTGATGATCCTGTAATCCTTTGAATGACTGAAACTAGCTGAGCATTGTCTTCTTTGAGCTTTTGCCCAATTCGACTCTTGTGAACCTGTAATCAGACACTTGCATTTCTTCGTGTGGTTTATCAACTAGAGGCTCTGCAATTTCAGCGTATTTCATTCTATTGCTGTCAACAAAAACCTGTGAGACTGTTTTAGCTTTCTTTGCAACCATCGGTCCTGATTTCTTCAATTTTTGGAAATCAAAAATATCAGGAGACACTGCTTGTTTCTTTCTTTTGGGAGCAACTGAATTCAACCATGGAGGAAGATCCAAGGTTGTCACATCTGAAATAGCAACTGCAGTCTCTGTAGAAATGGGCTCAGTTTGTGATACAACAGAAATCCTAGATGGTGCCTCGGTTTGTACAGCAACAATATTTTGTGCATAAGACAAATTACAACTAGGATTGGCCATGAAACAATCAAAGCTTGTTACAGAGGTATCAATTTCTGGAAGAGTCATTTCTGACATGACTGGAAAGATTGGATTTATGTCAAAAATACTCTTGAAGTTACTAGGTAAGTTCATCATGGGAGTATCCATCACTGATGAAGATTGATGACTAGTCTCTTGTGGTGGAATAGAAGGAACAAAAACGGTGGAAAAGGAATCAACATCACTGTCGATAGGGGACATAGGAGATATGACTGATTCTGGTATCAGAGCTTCAACGTGAGGAATTATCTCACTTAGAATGGTAGAGGTCTCATGAACCTCGTCTTCTTCTTGCTGATCTAATATCTGAATCTGCATTTCATTGACTTCCTTACCCTTTAATGTTTCCCTATCCAATGGTTGTTCTGGAGCTCTGCTTACTTTCAGCTTGATTCTGGTACTTGAAGAGGAAGCTCCTTCTTTTGATTGTTCTCTGATTTCTGATTTCAATCCTCTAGGACCAGCTGGGTCATCTTCAGCTCTAACTTTGATTTTGATAGTCTTGACACCTATGCTTTTGAGCCAAGAGTTGGTGTTCGCCAAGACTGATTGAAATCTATCAAAGATAGAGACGGATTCCTTTTGAGACCATTGAATTGCAGGAATGGGAGCGTTAACAACTCCTTGTTCTTCGTACTCAGGATCCAAAATCTGCCTATCATCAATTACTCCCTCTGGAATTAAAGTCAGATTTAGATCAATAATTTGCTCCAAAGTTAGCCTGCAATAATCCATTTTGTATATATCCTTTTCTGTCCGGAGGTCTGCCCAAACGTCTTCAATGCGGTGAACATGAGTGAAGGAGGCTCTTTTTATTTTATCCTTCATCCTCCTGTAATCAAAATCCACTCTAGCTTGGAATCTCTTCAATGTTATCTCCTGAAGTTCAGTTTCCATTGCTTTGGCTCTTGAAGAAGTTGTCAAAGAATACCTGCCGATTACCAATGGATTATGTGATGAAATACCAATTCCAGACTTGTGTTGCATAGCTTGACGTGAATGAACTGCCATTAACTGCCTTCCCAGCTCCATCAGAATGATCTTATCAGTTGGATATCTTGGGAGCATATAAGGTTGGTCTTCAAAGCATCCAACTCTCATATAAGTGAATGTAGGAAATTGAAGAAACAAGCAGCCATATTGATTTACCTTATTCCAAGCTGCATCAGACACCCTGTTGTTTGCTAGTTCTTTGTCAAACAAACACATAAAATAACCGAAGAAGGCATCTTGAACCCTTCTATAATGCGCTCGACTTGGAATAAAAGTCAGCTGATCATAATATTTCCATACAGGCACCAAGGATCTGTCACCTTCAGGAGATAAGCCTGGAAAATGTCTCAAGGAAGCTGCTATATAAACCAAGTATGAATTCATATAGAAGGTAAGAGTGGTAGGAACCTGTGCAAGTTGTTCACACAAACAGTCACTGATTATTTCTCCCCAGAAAATTGGATGATGTGCTTTTCTAATAACAACCATGAACTTATACATCCAGTTTTCAAACACATTAGAAACCTTCAACCCTGCTATTCTGCTCAGAAGAGTGATCATATCATTAATTTCCTCTATGAAATCAGACCGATACAACTTGGGTATACGGGTGACACAAGGTCGTGATTTGAGAAGCCACTTAGAATTGATATGTCTAATACAATCACTCTTTTTCTGCTCAAAATGTCTGTGAGCACTCTTCAATGAGATCTCTGAATATGTAGTTGCATCAGGAACTCTGAAAACTCTGTTGATTGTTTCAGCATCAAGTCTGATAACTACATTACCATCATCATCCTTGATTGTTCTGGATTGTCTATCAAAGCGTGCTGCACATGCAAGGACGAATTCTGGTTCTAGGGCAGCAACAGGAAAAGAAGACACCAAATGAATATGACTCCTCAGCAATTTTTGCATATCAGAAGAAGTAGATTTCTCAGCTCTGCCAAGAAATTCAGACATATCAACATGCCCGATTTCTGTGTCTTTGATCTCGTCGATATTTGAAACGACGTGAGACGGAGAAATCTCATTCTGATATTTGTCGAATTTATACTTCATCTTTTTGCCTGCTGGAGAAGTTGGTTCATCCGTCATTGAACAGGAATCTGCAAGACTGCGGTGAAAACCCCATAAGGTCAGAACATCATCAGCATCAACGTGAGTGGACATGGCGAAACTCAAACCCTAGAACAATGAAATGGACTTTGGAAGAAAGATGGAAGGCGAATGAAGATGATTTGGGAATTAAAATGGAATGGTGGCAGTCAAAAACAGCATGTCTCTTCTTGAAACAGCAAGACAAAGAAATCTTTTAGCTTGGATTTGGAATTTCGTCCAAAAAGGTCAACTTTTGTGCTTTTTAAGGCAATTCGGGTTTTTGAGTGACTTCAACAATTTCGGAACTTTTTGACACTTAAGCAATTTCTGCTTTTTGCAATTTCGGGATTTTGAAGAGCTTTGACAATTTTCACAAAGGCAATCGGGATTTTTCAGAAGTTTAACAATTTTTGCTTTTTGCAATTTTGAAAATTGTTATTTCAATTGCAAATCCCGAAATTGTATTTTTGAGCAGAAAAATCTGAAACGAGACACAAAGTAAATATTTATTCTTGTGGAAAATGATGATGGATATTTTGAAGTGAATGAATGAAGTGAAGGAAATGAGCATAGAAGATAGAATGAAGGCGACATGGAAGTTTATTGCTGGAATAGTAAATGAGAAAAACACGTTTTATTATAAAGCATTTCAAAGGGGAAAAAATGCGTTATGTATGGAGTATAAAGGTATATGAAATGAGATGGAAGGCAAAATTTCAGTGAGATGAAGGAGAGGGCGAGTGGGATGAAGGACATATGGCAATGGAATGAATTTGAAACATTATTGCTGAAACAGCAAAGTAATGAAAAACACATTTTGATAATATAAGGCGAATATATGAAGTATGTAATATATAAAGAAAAACGTTTTTAGAATAAGAAAACGCGTTTTTAAATGAGGGCAGATGGAGGCAAAGAAAAACGTGTTTAAGATAATGAAACGCGTTTCCATAAAACTTCAAAAATATACCAATAAAAATACAAAAATAACCATTGGTAAAGGTGAAAAACAGAAGGAAAAATGCGTAAAAATAAAAAACGTGTTTTGTAAAAGACATAAAAATCTAAAACGACGTATGTAGAAGACAATGACGTTGAAAATAAAATAAATAACAGTAAAACATTGAAAGAAAGAGGAAGAAATGCGAATCATACCTGAAGCGAGCCGTAAACAAGAAATTACGGAGACAAAACCCTAGGCGTGTGCAGAAGTAAAGAGGACGATGGCTATTTACTGGCAAATATCCGAATTTCGAGCATTATAGTTGACTAAATCTCCATGAAATGGGGCAATAAAAGCAAGGAAGAATTCTACTAGCTCGAATCTGAGAGATGTCGGACTTTTTAGAAGCTTTTGCAATGCAAAATGTCATTAAAAACATGAATCGGGCTTTCAAGAAGTCTTTACATGCTTTTTTTTTACAAAATCGGGTTTTTCAAGCCAAATAACAATTTCATTTAAAGGAAATTGGACTTTTTAGATGACTTGACAATTTTGCTTTTGACAAAAATGAATACTTGTGAAAAATTCGGACTTTTTAAGTCACTTAAGCAAATTCGGGTTTTCAAGATCAAATAACAATTTTACTTTTATCAAAAACATAAAGACTTAGCAATTTCGGGTTTTTGAGAAACTTTAGCAATTTTGCTTTTAAGTTAAAATTTCCCTATTTGCTGAGTTGCTCCAAAAACCCGAAATTAGCCAAAAAGACACTAAAAACAACTCAGAAATTGACGAAAATGGAAACGTAAAGGGGAAAAAGAGTTGCCCAAAGGTTAATCAACCTAAAACAGAGATTTTCCACTCTTTGCACCTCGTAATGTGTGCCTTAGAGAAGAAAAATCTCAAGTTTTATGAAAATTTTGATTGGTTACCCAAATTTTCAAAACGATTAAAAATTTAGGATAACACTCAGCACGCTCTCTTGTCTTATAAATCATCTTCTCATGCGATGGGATTCCAAATGCTTTGTCGATAGCTGCAGGAGTGAGGTTGGTGAACAATTTACCATCAGGTGAGACAATAGACCTATGATCAGGATTGTAGCAGTTAGCACATTCCATCATCAGGTCTGGACACTGAATTGCTGGTGGAAAACCAGCAGCTGCATATAGTCCACTCCGAACAATATTGTGCGAAGTGACTGAAGGATGATAACTGCCAACTCCCATCATTCGACTTTTAAAAGCCTCCATGTTGAAAGAACCCAAATTTGTGTCAGCCAGCTTGCCCAACTTCGAAGAGAATTTCGACTCTGGCAGGAAAGGCTTGCTCAGTTTCTTGATAACAGCCTGCCTGGATGCAACATTACTATCTTTGCCGGTTGCTCTTACTTCAGCCATCCTGCAAACAACAAATAGACATCAGCAATTTAACTTAGAGAAATAAAATAACATGTAGGGGCTGCCAGTCGACTTCTAAAATTGAGAAGCTGCAACATTATATTTCATCTGCAAACCTCAACTTCTCCTCTAGCAACTTTGAACTTTCAACACTTAGAAAGTTTCTCGAGCAAGCTTCAACAACGTCACTACTTAGATAGAATCGGCCAACTTTACTTCAGCCACTTCTCAGCACTTAGACTCCTTAAATTTCAGCCTCAACAATCCTCCTTTACTTCAAGTCGAAACTCATCAATACTCAGCGATTCACTTGCACTGCAATCTTTACTTCAAAGCTAGAATCGAACTTGCCAGCTTGATGGAGAAAAATGAATAAACTCTCAGCTCATATAGCCAAGTCGAATTCTAGAAGGAGCTAAGTTTAGCCAATTCATTAAATTTCCACTACTTCACAGCAAGAATTCGAATTTCCCTCTTCTGGCAATTGCAACACTTGTCATTTGGCGTCTGGAATCTTGACCTTCTAGAATTTCAAAAGATCTATCTTGACTAGCTAAGGCGTACTTCACTTGGTATTTTAAAATCATCTTTTGGAAATATTAACTTCAACTGCATCTTCTTAAGAAATTCACTTCACCAGCTGGAGCTTTGACACTTAATTTTATTCATCTCTCGCTTGGAAAATTCATCTCTCGAAGAATTCGATCAAATTCACCAAGTGAATCAACTTTAAATTCATCATCTAAAGCACTTTATTTCAACAACACATTTTATTTCTTTTGCCTTAGAAATTTTTTAAATTTTCCCCTTAGAAAAATTCATTATTCAAGTGTCGATCAAAATTTTTATCCTGAAAGCCTTGGCGACGTGTAGAAGACTTTAAATCCATTCCTCATCGCAGACGTCCAATACCCAGAAGAAAATTCCCTTCAGAATGCGTTGAATCCAATGGTCTACAAACGAAGGGGTACATTTAATTTTTGAATTTTTAAACCTTAAAAAAAACATTTTCACCAAATTTATTCCAATTCTTCATCTCTGGGCGTATTTTCTTGCTTAACTTTGAAAATTTTCGTCATCCTTGTGAAGCCGACACCCTCTGACATGTCTTTGTCAATTTTAGTCATGCCTCTGAAAATTTCACATCTTCCCCAACTTGGGCACATTTTCTCTAGGAGGTGAAATTAAATATTAACACTTAGGAAAAATATTCAATCAATATCATCAGTATTAAGCATCAAAGAGGAATTTGCCTTAGAAAATTTTCTTTCCATTCATCTTCAGTCATGGCGCATTTTGCCTGTGGTGAGGAAATTTCATTAACACTTAGCACATTTTATCTTTTAGAAGGCCACCATCTCCAACATATTTGGGGCGCATTTTACATGTCAAGAAGGAAGGGCGCATTTGGAGACATGAGGTGGACTTAACACTTTAAACGCCTTTGGCCTCTTTGACTTCTTCAAGCTTGGGCGCATTTTGGACCCCAAGGATTTAAAAACTTTTGTCTTTTCCTAGCTTGCTTGGGCGCATTTTGAGGTATGAGGACTTATCTTCATGCCTTAGAAACTTTTTAATACCTCCACATTGCATGGGTGCATTTAGGGGTATGAGGCGGATTTATGTCCATGCCTTAGAAACTTTCACCAACTTGGCCTGAAGATGGGCGCATTTAGCATGTGAAGGAGGATATTTTCTAGACTTAGGCGTTTTTTCCTCATTCCTTCTGCCAGCTCAATACTTACTATAAATAGTAAGTTCCAAGTTTTCTCTCTTCTGAAGATCGGATTGATTTGAAATTTTAACCACAGGATCCTCATGACCTAGTTAGTTTGTTCACACTGCCATCTCGAGTTGACCTGCTATTTATAACACGTTTTTGAAGGTGGTTTACTATTTATAGCAACTGCCTGATTTCAATACTTCCCCAACTCCGTTTGACTTGAAATTTGAATGTCGTGACCCTCATCGGTAGACTTGCCCGTTCACACTGGCGCCGGCTGCTGATTTACTATTTTTAGCCTGTTTCTGGAATGCCTTACTATAAATAGTAAGTGCTCCGATTGCCTTCAAATTTTACTGGTGGATAGCTTGAAAGATACTGATCGCAATGGGATACACCGGTTTTCGAAAATTTTGGCATTTTACCCCTCATTTTGGGTCCCGAAGCTGGGAACCCTAATTTGACTTGCATGTATATCAAATGGTCTTCATTTGACCCTGTTTTTGTTGCACTTCGCCCTATTTGTGATCTTGATGCACCGGGTAGTTGCCGAATGGACCTGCTAAAAATAGTAAGTCTCTAAAAATTGGTCATCCCACCTTGCATGTCACATCACTACGTAGGTTTCA
This sequence comes from Sequoia sempervirens, assembly GCA_007258455.2. NCBI lineage: Eukaryota > Viridiplantae > Streptophyta > Pinopsida > Cupressales > Cupressaceae > Sequoia > Sequoia sempervirens. The sequence goes on along the minus strand of VDFB02392950.1, from coordinate 11,243 downwards.
GAAAACCCAGAAGGAATCTCCAGACATGCGCCGAAAACTCTAACATGCAAACCCTAAAAATAGCCTCTGAAGACGGCTCTTGAAAAAGACCTGACCCTGGTTTGCATGTTACACCGTTGCGAAGGTATCGAAAAAACCACAAGGAATATTCAGACATGCATTGAAGAACTTCGCATATAAACCCTAAAAACAACTCCTGAAGGTGAACTTGTTAAAAATAGAAAGTTGTCCGTTTTAGCTCAAAATTTGCAGACGAGCAGCTTGATGTGTTCTGGATTCAGTGCAACGATCGAAACTCCGAAAGTGCTGAGAGAACACCCCAAATCTGGTACTTACTAAAATAATAAGTTGTCAGAATTCACTGAAATTTAGCTGGGAACCTGCTGGAAGCATACTGACTGCAACGCCAAGGTTAGATTTCAACTTATTTACTCCTTTGACTTCAAATTGACCAGAAAAGTGCAAACCCTAATTCTCAGACTTGGCCGAAATTTCATGTTCAAGCTCACAGATGGGCACATCCCCGGAAAGCAGACAACAAAAAAGAGATAGAAAGAGAGAGAGAGACAAAATCAAAGCCAAAAGACCAGAATGGAGCAAAATTTAGGGGGTCCCCATTTTGAATGGGGCGATGTGTGAAAAGGTCACAACAAGTACCCATGTACAAATGCAAATGCAATCTCACACAAATGGAGAAAAGGAAAAAAACCACATGGGAAAAAACCCCTCTCCAAAAAGAGAAAAGATACAAACAAGGATGATATATGGAGGACTCAATGATACCCCCCAAGGACTACATCCATCATAAATATACAATCAATATCCCCCCCGTAAGAGGGAAAGTAAGAGGGAATGTATAATCTCTTGCAAAAATGGTAAGTGGCTAAAGACAAACATGATCTAATGTCGACAAACAACTTATCTCCCTTTTAGAAGAAACAAAACGAAGTAAAAAATGCAGGAATGCTTACCATTTTAGATAAGAATTGAAAGAAAGAAGCTTAACATGTATGATGATGTCTTTGAAATCTGCTCACGTGTCTCCTTGTCCAAGGTAGATGAAGATGCCACAATCAAATCAGGTACATGCCCAATCAATGAAGAAGGTGACAAACTAGGACTATGCAGAAACTCATGTCGAACAAGATCCAAAGACAAAGATGGTTTGACAATAGTTGTGCAATGATTGTTATCAAAGAGGAGAGATAACCCCTCAAATGTGTCCTCCAAATTTGAATTGTGAGACTCCACAAACAAGGATGCAATGTTTGATAAATAGGAATCCCAATTAGGAAGATAATTAAATACTTGTTGGAATGAATCATTGGAAGTTCTCAATGAATCATCAAAAGAAGATAAATGGTCTTGTTGAACAGGAATGATGGGAGCCTCAATCAATGACTTTGCACAAGGAATCATTGAAGGTGGAGGATCAACAATCGTCGTTGAAGGAGAATAAGGAGCATTTGAAGAAACTTTGTCATCCTCATTTAAAGATTCAAAGTACTCCAAAGCTTCAAACTCCCAAATAGTATCATAATCATAGGGTATCCATTTTGAAAAATGAAGAGACACAAGATGTGATGTCCCCGTTCTAGTCAGTTCTTGGGAACAGTGTGTTAGCCCTTTATTGGAACCTTGTGGGCTAGCTGGATTGGTTAGAGGGTCAGTGGTACTTTCTGGAGAGTTTGATCGTTCTGGTTTTTAGAGCCCAGTGATTGGTTCACAACAGGCGTTGGCAGTGCAGGAGTCGACAGCTTCTGACGGCACAGGATTATATGGTGTTTTGAGTGAGTTATGGGTTTTTAAGTGATTTAAATATTAATTGATTTAATATTTAATTATAAAGTCAAATTGACTTTATATTTTTTTAAATCACTTAAATATTCTCTAAAAGTGATTTAATATTTTAATCACTTAAATTGATAAAGTGCACCCAAGTATTTAAGTCAAATACTATTGAAATGACTTAAATATAATTTAAAAGATTAAAATATGAGAAATGGGGTATTGTTGGCGTTTAAATTCGCACCTCTGGAATGCGGATTTGAAAACGGACAGCTATGCACAGATAAACTGCTCTTCAAATTAGTAGGGGAAGCTCCCTCTTGCTGATGGTGTTTGAAAGAAAGTAAACTAAAACTAAGTTGCCTATCTTTTTGATCAGCTTAGAGCACAAGGTTTTTTAAACACAAACGCCGCAGCTGAGATTTTCTGATATAAGAAGTTCAACTACGACTAACTTAAACTAAAGACGTTCCTAACCTCTCAAGTAATAGCAGAGCAAGAGAAGTTAGAAAATAACAAGGTAGATTTTCTGACAAAAATACTTCGATAATCTCTCTTTCAACGAACACCTACACACTTCACTGCAAGTTGAAATAAACATCATAAAAGTAGAACATAGATAACTGAAATCTGAGATTTTGGACCAAGGCAAAAGAGGCTCATGATTTTATTACTCAAATCTCTGAAACAAAGCTCACTTCTAACATGCCTTGAACAAGAAATTGCAGCTAAAGAGGCTTGCAAACTTATTCTTAACACAATAGAAAACATCAATCACACTAACTCCTTGTTGGCTAAAGAGGCTCAACAATTTGCTTATCACAACACAAATGAACAATACTTGAGCAACAAATAGAAGGCACAATAGGCTCAGCGTTTTGTTCTCACTAGCACGGTTCCAACTAAGTGAACTGAAACTGAATAACAATTTGCTGCAATTCAGGCTCGCAATTTGCTATGACAATAACCGTTAAAGAAACTAAATGAGCAAAGGCTCTTATTTATAGAGAAGCAGAGGAGTAGGGAACCCTAAAATCTCCTTGCTTTCACAATCTAGGGCTTGCTCAGCAAGCAAGCTTTATTACTAAATCTAGAAAGATAAAACCTAGAAAGCAGAAGAAAAAGCGGGGAAGCGTTACATCTTTATCTTCTTTCTATCCTCAAAGAATGGATAAGGATTATTCCAAGAATAGAAAGAAAGCGGGAAAGAAAGCTTCTAGAAAGCTGCTTTAAAGCTCAATCACATCCGCTAGGAAGTTAGAGATTGTGTCCCGGTTCGGTGCATCTATGCCATCAACAGCAAAGCACCGCTTTTCAAGAATATCTTCAGCATCTGCAATTGATCTTAGGAAATCTTCGACCTCATTGGCTGCTTTATCGAACTTTGCTGACATCACTGAAATATGGCCTATCCTTCCGCCAACTGGACTGCAACTGTGAACAATATTCTGGAATTGATTTTGCACTTCCTCAAGCCCGACATAGGAACCATCTTCAAAACTGTATTGAGAAGGGATCTCTATGACGAATTCGCTGATGAAAAGAAGAGCTTCAACCACCCTTTGTCTGTAGGTGATGAATTCTTCAGATATCCTCTCATAGGTTTTAACTTTGAAAATATGACGCTCTCAGGCATGTAGATCGAACACCGGCTTGACATGATGCAAGTCTGTCTCAGCTGTTTTGATATAATTGTGAAAGAGAGCTGATTCGGACTTGAAAACATTAGGAGTGTACTCCATTTCAGAAAACTCGAAGAATGACTGTAAACTCGTCTTGGTTCAGACAAGTCTTGGGCAACTTCTATTTTTAGAATGCTGATTTTTGTGCTCCAACGGACAAATTTTTGAGAAATTTTCTGAGATATGGGTTTTGTTAGAATTCCGATGCAAGACAACCCAGATCGTCCGTTTTTGAAAATTTTGAATTTTGCCTGAAAAAGCAGCAAACCCTAATTTCTTCAATTTTTTCGAAAAAGGCATCTGGGTTTTGTTCAGAACAAGATTAGAAATGGACCCAGTTGATTGGATTTGCAAAACCTGACGTTTGATCGAAAAAGCAGCCAACCCTAGATTTTGAACTTTATTGAAAAAAGCTGCGATATGGGTTTTCTTCAGAAGACTGATTGGAAAGGACCCAGATGGTTGAAATTTGAATGCACTGAGGTTTTCACTGACATGCAAAATAAAAGCACTTGCTGCAACTTGATGAAGTTCTTGAAAAATTCTTTAGAAGATTGAGGCAAAAAGACCCAGATGACAGAAAAATTGAAAGCCTTGGCCTTCTGCTTGAAAAATTTGATCTTCTGAAACAAAAAGCTTGAAAAAGCAAGGGTTTATGCTTGCTGGTCTGAAAAATCTGATGTAAAACCAGCAAGGATGGATTCTTGAATCACAAAAATTCTTCAAACTTGCTGCTCCAACTTTCTCTTCTGGATGCTACCTGCAAAAATAATGAAAAATACATGAAAGAATGATGTTAAATAGACTTTAGGGCTTTGGATTAGGTTTTGCTTTCTTTGCTTTTATTTCCAAAACCCTAAAACTCAACTTTCTTGAACTTGGACGCCATTCTCCACTTGCAAATTTTGAAAATTTTGAAAACCTCAAAAATTTCTCTAAGGCATGAGAATTTGGGCGCCCTTCTTCACCAGGGGCGCCTACTTTATCCAGTGTTAGCCAAAATTTTAACATTTTCAACTTTCCTTCATTTTGACATGCTACTTCGCCTCTGATTTTCTGTTGACAGATTGATCCGACAGGCGAGCTGAAGGTTTCATGGCGGAGCCTGACTGATTCTAAGAAAGAAGTTCTGGAGGCACCTCTGGCAAAATCTTTCATTTCGACCTCCGAATTCATGAGTGCCTTTTCCTTCCAGGGGCGCCCATTTTACCCAGAGATGGCCATTTTTCTGATCTTCAAATTTCTTCATTAAATCCTCTTCTACAGACGATCTCATCGGATCTGGAGCTCCGGGCGTCGGATTGACTGAAGAGTATGCTCATCGCGAAGTTGACGAAAAATGAAGAGGGGTCTTCTGGGATGAACTTCATCAAATAATGATTTTAAGAACCCAAAAGTTTGGGCGCCCTTCTTGACTGGGGGCGCCCACTTTCACCAGAGTTAGTTTTATTTTTTGATTTTCTGTGTTTGTTTCTGAATTTTGGTTCTCAGCCTTTGTCGGACCCCACTTTTAGCTCTTCGTATCTGGTGACTGTGAACTCCAATTGACGTGCTGAATGTCTCACTGGAAAGCTGGATCAACTGTGAAGAGATTTCGTTAGACACACATCTGCAAGTTCATTCATTTGGGCCTTTGAAAACTTGGGCGCCCTTCTTCACCTGGGGCGCCCATTCTTCCCAGACTTAACCATTTTTCATAATTTTCAACTTCAAGTTTGAAACCTTCACTCTGAACCTTCGTCTTTGATTCGAATTTGCCGGAAGACGACTAGTTGAAAATGCTGACAAAGACAAGCTCGCGAAGCTGGGCGGAATCTAAAAAGATTGAGCATACTTTTGGATCATGGCTACTGAATTTACCCCTCCAAAAAGTTGGGCGCCCTTCTTCACCTGGGGCGCCCAGAGTTTCAATTCCAAATTCTTCACGTCGACTTCAGTTTGAAACCTCCTGTTCGGCGCTGAATTCCGAATGACTGAGTAATCTGATAACTACACCGCTGGATCCATCACGGAGCTGGCAGAGAACTGAACAAGTTTGACTGGAGGTGAAAACCCTAAATCTGACATTTGATGCCCTAAAAAGGTGGGCGCCTTTCTCCAACTGGGGCGCCCAAACTTGCCAGTGTTAGAAAATTTTCATGAATTTTCAATTTTCTTTCTCGTTCTTTGTGCATGTTCATCATTTCATCTTCTGTCGAATACCTCGAGCGTTGGATCTGACGCCTGGTAGCCGGCTGACCTCCATTGATGACCTCAGAGCTCCAGATGTGCTTCTGAAAAAGTAGAATAGACCCAGTAGGGCAAAACCGATTATTTTTAGATTCTGACTGCACCAGCCTGATACAGACGCATTTTGAGCCAATCAAAATCAGTTTGGACCATGTCGGACCAACTTTCTATTTTTAGAAAATTTTGCCAGTATCCGTTTCGAGAGAAACCCAGAAAAACCCAGAAAACGTTACTAATTTTAGAAAATTTCTAAAAATAGCAGTTTTCCTAAAATTTAGGGATGAAAAACTGAGATCTGGGTTTTGTAGATTAAGCTACTCTTAGCAAACCCAGATCGTCAGAAATTGAAAATTTTGCATTTTAACCCCTCATGCAAGACATGCACACCCAAATTTTGACCTTTTTGACTGATTTGACAAGACTTTTACTCATTTCTTCAATATATCTAAGTGTAACAAAAATTTTAATTTTGGGGTACAACACGTATCTTTCTTGGAATTCGTGCCTTTTGCATATAAGGCAATTTTTGGCAATGAGAAACTCACCTTTTGATAATTTCGACTTTGCCTTGTGCTTTTTTCCTGTGCATTCTCCTATGACCAGGGTTTGAACAATCTTCCATTGAAGAACGATACCTCTTCAGTGTTGAGCACTCTTGAGATTGTGAAAGATCAATCGAATCAGTGCAGTTGAGAGCTTCATTCAGAGGTTTTACATGATTCAGATAGAGTAATATATTGAGATTTACTGTTGATTGCAATAAGAAAGGGTTTCTTCCTTGTGGCGCCTTCTTCTTCAGATTCAGTGGCATCCAGTAGGGATAATACTCATTCTTTTCTTGGCCGTACGACTTGCATTGGGATTTGTGCATTCTAGAGAGGCGTGTGAAGGGTTTGGCTGAAACGCCTTCCTTTTGGTTGCCTTTTGACTTGCGTCTTTGGCGTCTAGTACTTTCAGAGACTTGCATCCAGTTTCGAGGCAAGAGAATCCAAATCTGGAGGCTTGGCGTCCATTATTGTCAGTTTTCAGCATTCTTGGCTGGCGAGCTGGCTTACTGTTTTAAATAAAAAAACTGGAAACATTCTGGTATGTTTATCATTCATGATCTCATTGTTACAATAAAATAACGTCTTTTGCATTTCCATTCTGTAGGAAATTGCTTTGTATTTCAATTTATAAGCTTTTATATGCTGCGCCCCTTCTCTTCTGTCTATGAACTTTTCTCTAAAAAAACTAAAATAACACTAAAAAGACTTAAGAAATACTGGGGTTTGAATTGAGAGCCAGCAGGGCTCATCACACAAGACAATCTAAAACAGGATCATCTAGGAATGGCTGAGTATCAGGATCTCCATAATATCTCCCAAACTTTCGTCCAAAGAACACGAGGACACCCAAAATGAACAATAGCATTCAAAATGTCATCATCTACATGCATAGCAATAACTCCTAAGACATGATCCCTTTTGCAATTCCAATCAAATTTCTTACTAGCAATACTTGGAGGGGGAACAAGACCATACACGTGGCAACAAATGAAGCCGACAAAGATGTTTTATGATGCCATCTCTCCATTGTTTATAGTTTCCCCTTTTCAACATAATCAGAGATGAATGAAATGAAAACCCCATAATGAACTATGATAAATCTCCAAAGTTACAAAGTCTAAAACCTCCAACAACAATTAGAAACCCCAAAACATGATGTATACTGCAAATGAAGCCTTCCCAAAAAGATCCAGGAGTCAGGATGTCTAAGTAATTAACCAAAATGCAAATATGCCAAAATTGGAATAAATGATACTTGAGGTTGAAGCTGGAAAAATTGTAGGTCCACAATGGTAGAGCTCCTTAATACCTTTCCAATGCCACAAAAATCACGAAAAATGGAGATCTAGGCAAAAGTTATGAGTTCGGAGGTTCAAATGGGAGATCTGACTTCAAACAACAATAAAATATTTTAGGAATAAAATCTGATAATAATATATACACCATTGGAAAGTGCTCAGAACCAACTTTCCAACAATATCTCATTTTCAAAAATCCGATACCCAAGTCAAAAGTTATGGCAATTTAAAAAAAAACTGCCCACTTAAGGCTTGAGGGGCCAAAATTAAGCCCCCTAAGGGTTGGCGGGTGGTCCTCATGCAACCAAAAGCTGGTGGACTGGGCTGAGTGTTGGTATGAGGGCCGTTTAACCATCAAATTTAACACACTCCTTTGTGATGGTCATTTGGTCGTCAAATTTAAGATAGTTCAATTTTTTTTAAAAATTTCCAAAAATAGTCTTTCTTCAAAATATGAAGTATTTATATGAAAATGGGGGTTTTTGGGCCTTCCGGATGCAATGGAAGGGTTGATTTTGGCCCAAAGCACTTCGAAAAATCAGCTACCTCTTGGATCTGGTGACCACCTCCCAACTTGAAACCCTCGTAGATCCGACAAAATATGTCGGATTTTGATGAAACAAAAGGCAATATTGACTTTCTTAGATGCCCTGAACTCAATCGTGAGCTCAAATTACCTCCAACACGAACCAAGATAACCATAGGGTGCAAGGGAAGAGCATACTCAACTTTACTAAAATTCACCAAGATCTCTCACTAGCAATAGCTCTACCCTCAAACTTGAGAAGGAATTTGCAAGGTTGTGCTTTGATACCATGTAGGAGCTGAAAATTAGTTCTATCCCAGAATCACCTACCAAAACAATGAAAACCTTCCACAAGAGGGTATGCAAGAAATGAGCTTGCTTGATGTTAAGCTCTATCAAATATGATGATGAGGTATATTGCAAGAGCGTACAATGAACTTGCTTATATAGACAAGCTGTGATGAAGTATCAAATGCCAAAACATTAAATGACTGGTGCCATTATTAAATGACATAGGACTCTAATATTTAATAAAATCTAAAAAGATAAAATCTTATCTAAACAATTCAATATGCCTAGGACCTAAATGGACTTAACATGTAAATAGGACCCCACTAATAACTATTTAGGAAAATTACTTATTTACACCAACAAGCTTAGGGTGCTACTTTTTATTTTATTATTCTTCCCTAAGACACATTTACTCCCCTTTTAAAATTCCATAATGATGCAAATCCAAGTTTGCGTATTGGGGGGTATTTTTCTAAACTTAAATTATACTATTACAATTGAATTCAGCAAATAAGATGACCACTAAAGATAGTTGGGAGTCAGGACATCAGGCAAGTTGGGCTTGACACATGAGGTCATAGTCCCTTTTCAAACAATGATAATTGATGAACTAGGAAGCACAATTGGTTCCCATTACTTAACAAGGTGAAGTAGGAGTGACTAGTGTGATTGAGGTTATAGTGTGGTCTCTCGTTTCTTGCTGATCAACTGTATGAAATGCCTGCACACTCAGGGGACACATCACTACATTCAAAACACATAGTTGAAGCACTATGATAAAATGTCATGTTAGTCCGTAACCATGTTTCCATAAGTCACTAATCATATAGAATTATCATATCATAATCAAATTCAAATTGTAATAAATGTTATTTTAATGTCTAGTATTCTATCTACAACTCATCCAAAGCCTTCAAAAATCATAGTCACATGGAATTACATTTAATTTTTCATGTTGTATGAAACACGGTATTAGGTGAGTACCTCATATACATTAACTACCTCAAGAAAAATAAGTCAAGGAAGATTTCTAGTTAACTATTCGTGATACATCATGAATTTGATCAAACATCTAAGATAGTATAACATTAAATAATAATTAATCTACCGTATCCATTAGACAACACATATAGAATGTAGTATTCCATCAGCATGATCATGAAATAAAGATATCAATATGTGAGTCTACACCTTCCATATCCAAATAAGGTGCAAACATAATAAATGTTATTTAAATGTTTAATACCTTATCCCTAACTTATCTAACTTGTGGAAACCATAATCACATAAAATTATATTTAAATTCTCATGTTGCAGAATTTGAGGAAACTCTTAAGAAGCTGGTGGAAAAGCACGTGTAGCAGAAAATTGAAAAGCTAAAATTTGAGGTTGGCTTTCATCAATTCTTGTGTTATAATATGTTTTGGTTAGTAGTTAAAGTATAAGGAAATTTCTGAAAATTGAGTTAAGATATGAAATGAGTGTGTGAGAAATTATGGAATATTGTTGTATTCTTTTCCTTGTGAGTGATGAAATGACTCTTGTCCTTGGTTGCAAATGGTGTATATTTTTGGCTGTGTGTTTCTTTGTATTTTTTACTGAGGCAATGGATCTCCTACTGGATTGAGGACAGGCCTTGTGTGGGGTTGAGAGAGGTGAGGAATCCTCCCATGGGAAGCTGTAACTGGAATTCTTTTTGTGATGTGGTGTAAACTAAGGTAGAAGTTGTGATGGTGTGTTGAAGAAATTAAGAAGAGTATACTAGTTGTGATGGCTATAATTGTTTATGTTTGTTGGGGTTTGAGAACCCCTAATATGGTTTGAGGTTTCCATGAAGGTTTCATTCCTTTTGTCCCCCTTCTTATGAGTCAGTGCCAATAATCCATTGTGTCCATCCCAGGCTTTGTTTCACCTTGCTGTTGCTTGCAATTTTATATTAAAAAAAATGTTTATACCTATTGTAGTGTGGCTTCCTTGCTTAGGTGTTGGCTACAGGCACGTGAACTCAGTAATGCCATATGATAGGGTGGTGAGTACATCCCTTTGGTCATCTCAAGCTAAATGAAAATCTTGAAGATTTGATCATACTAAAGGTCCTGTACTTGCAGATTTATTACCAGGACTTGTAGTTCTACCATACATCCTATGGAATGTAATATTGTTAGTTTGCAGATTACCTACCATTTGACGTGCAGATTATGTATTACCTGAAGATCCTGTGCTACATGAAATGAAAATCTATGGTCAAAGTAGCACTATGTATTATGTTAAATGTTAGACTTGAAGAAGTGATAAGATTTGTATTCTGCATTTAATGTCTTGTTGGTTTACATGGTTGCTGGAAGTAATGCTGTTCTATTAGCAAAGCTGGAAATGTCTTTTGACATTTAGGAAACATAAATGCATATGAAGTAAAATCTGTAATACGGAACACAAAAAAAACCGTGTAAAAGTTGTGGAGAACATGTATTGGGGTGCATATTGTTTATTAGTAATTTTATGAATTGTTTGTAGAATTGGTCATGGAAATTATGTAAATACACAGGTGCATCCAGACAAAATCTAATCACAGGTAAATATAAATTCATTTCTTCTCTGTTCATTGCTGGAAACAAAATAATTGTATATATGTATCAAGTGAATTTTTAAATAAACTGATATATATACCTACTAAATACAAAATGTATATGTAGACTCAAATGTACATGAATATCTTGTATATTGTTGAAATTAAATATTCACTGGTTATACATTTGACTGTAAACAGAAATATACGCCTACATAATCATGCACAGACATGTATATACTTATACATATGCATATGTATACACATACACAAACAAACCCTACAAGAGAGAATTTTAACGGCCATATAAATGAG
>VDFB02392949.1:0-42262 GCA_007258455.2 Sequoia sempervirens | reverse complement strand
TAAGGGGGTGTCTTAAGGGGATGTATTAAGGGGTCATAATACGTCTTAAGGATATAATTGATTTAACAATAATGTATGCATGATATTTAGTGATTATACACATAAACATAAAGTTTCAAAGTAGGAAACATGCACATTTAAGAAACAAAATATATAGAATATTGATTTGATACATAGAAGTACATAGAGTATGTACATATATGTCATCTCAAAACAATAAGCTTACAAAAAATTTGGATATGCCATCTCAAGAACATCTCAAACCTTCGTGGCTAGAATGTAGTAGGTCTTCACACACCACCCGAGCATTGAAAAGGTACAAGCACATCAATGAAATCATCAAACCATACATATTTTAATTTATATAAAACTATCTATATGTACACAACTCAAGTAACTACATTTAAAAGTATTCCACACATGTGTGTAGGTTGAATCCAGGCATCCTCTCCTTTTGTTTCAAAGTATGAGATCAATGCAATGATGGCTTTAGGATACAAAAAATGACAATAAATCAATTTTAACTATTAATGTCCAAGCAATATCAATATGTAATCAAAACATGTATTTAAATATAATTTAACTAATAATTATATGTTTTTACCAAGTATTCCATGTTGTCAAGGTTGAATTTGCATGGACTGGATCCTTTTTGTGATTATGCCTTAAGGATATATAAAAGGACAATTTAAATTAGTTTCAACTAATAACACACTTGACCAATGTCAAAACAAGTATTTAATGTATTTAAAAGGACAAAATAAAACTAAAACTATATTTACCTATATTTACTTATTCCATTGCACCATCTGCATCCTCTCTTTTTTGTAATGCATCTATGATTGCCTCATGCTCTTCCATAGAAATTGACCATAGAAATATTTTTGAAGGCCTTCCACAATACCGCTCTAGTTTTATATTTGTTGCCACCACCAAATGTGAATAATGCATAATTTGTTTATGTGTTTCATAGTCTTCGAATGCAGGTAGATCATTATTTCTTCTCAAGTATTTTAATAGCCAAGTGCCAACAACCACCACTGATCCTATTGGAAAACATGTTCAAAAACCATCATTTTATAAGTTCTCAAAATTTTCTTAAGGGGATCAAAGACTTGTTCTAAAAAATTGCTTAAGGGGATCCAAAACTTGTTATCAAAATTTCCTTAAGGAGGTTTCTTAAGGGGATCACCGTACCTGTTGGATAATGAAAGCCATCATCATCTTCTCGAGGTGTTATCAACTTATGTTTAGTTTCCACACAACAAGCCAACCAATATTCTATTTGCTCTTCATTCCCCTCAAGTGCAATAACAACATACACATGTCCTGCCAACAAAATTCGATTTAATAACTTGTGCATATCCATATAAATAATTTAGTATTACAAAATAACTTAATAAAGTGAAATAAAAAGAAATAAATTGAATCAAAATTACCTTCTTGTACAAGGTCTGAAACATGGTCATAATCTTCAGATGAAAACAATTGATAATTTTCTTCAATAGTTCTTTCATATTGATTATGTGCTTATGTAGGTTTCAAGGATCTTTTCTCCCACTGCTCAACCCATTATGTATTTTCGCAAGCTTCCCAATCTCTTGAGATACAAAATTGGCAAAAACATGCAAGCTCCCTTATCCAAATAGTCCATGTGCTTGTTGTCGCACTCCTAAATAAATGCCATTTAGTAGATCCACTAATTGTCTCACAATCAACTCTAGATACAATGTTCTCTTCTTTCACCAACCAAAAGAACCGATGAACTGTAGAGTAATCACTCGAACCAAGTGCAGATAATCTTCTATTACACCAATCCACAATCTCATGTGCATTTTTAAATTTTACTAAATCCTCAAATTTTAATTCTTCTCTAGCAAGAACTCTTTTGACACACGCACCAGCTCCATCATGTTCTCCTTTACCATGCCCAACTTCAAAAAAACTCCATATATGCTGGACATTAAGTTTCTTGTGAACCCTACTTAACCAATAGAACATTGTAGCATTTTTGAACTGCCCCATACAATTATCTGACCATATGAGGTGTTCTTGAACATATGGATTCCTCTTTCTCTTAAATTTCTATAAAATATACTAAAACAATATTGAACAAACTCTGATGAGTGTAACTAATTGTCACTCAAATAAAAATGATACTCTCTCAAAAAAATTCTATCATCCTCAGTGCTATCATCTGCATGTCTATAAACAATATGGACAAACATAGCTACTTGCATTGAATTATAATATTGAGATTGAATTTCCTCTTGCAGAGCGAGAGTATAATTCTCCGCAAAATCAACCACTGAAAGTATAGTACCAATTGGAAATGTGTTTCTACATGTGCGAAATTGGCCATCAAGTCATTGAGCATGTTTAGAGTGCATGACATATTTTGGTATAATTTTATTATTAAATTCACTCATAAATGCATGCACACTAACTTTTTTTGTAACTAAATCACAACGCTTTCCTATTTTTCCATCTTTTAAAGAATAGTGAACATTCCTAAATCTTTTGACATCTAGTAATTTTTGTCCAAAATTATGATCAACACTTTCATGCAAACAAATTCTTAAAAATGAAAGATTTCCACAGTTAATGCATTGTCCAAAAATACAAGAACTTAAATAAAATAATTTATCATTAGATTTTTCACAAAACAAACCTGAAATAAACTCTCTTATTGCCTGTGTGGCATATCACCAATAACTCAGAGAATCTACCATAGTATGCAAGGTACAATGTATATCAAAAACATCATAAAAAAATACTGAAACTTGAACATGTATTTTACAACAAAGAAGATATCTGCTGCTTATTAATTTTTACATACTAGGGTTTACATTTTTCAAAGACCTTTGACTTATTCTAATATTACTAGGTAACACTAAATCACCACAAAATTTTCTATTAAATTCAGTTTGTGTTGTATCCAATAGTTGTTTTGGGTGAGGATCACAAACTTTGGACCCCACCCTTAATTTTAAAACATCTCTAGCATTAGATGAAACCCTAGTATTATCATGCCAATATTTTTCGATCAAAGATTTAATTTCAACATTCAATTTTATATTAGACTCCTAGAAGTCGCCCGAACAAACTCCAATACTATCGAGTAGAATCATTTGGCTATATTTTTCTTCTTTTTGTCACAGCTCTTCTTAATGCCTATGACGTATTTTAAAACTTCACTAATATTGCTTATACTATTCTTTATTCAAAGCTGCTTTATTAACTATATAGTAGTTATAGCTCTTCTTGTCGCTAGTTTTTATCTTTAGATCAACTATTATTTTCCCAATAGATTGAATGGCATTAGCAACAATAGACATAACATGCTTTAATGATTGACCTTTTCTTTTTGGTTTAACATAAAAGCCTAACCTTTTCATTACTTTCCTCATTTTTTGCATTCTCATCAATTGCATCATTAGTTGACATTGAAATGCAATTTTTTTACGATAAAAGAATTTGGTGTATATTTTATTCGCATGTGTTCTTATTTGCCTCCAAGAAATTTGACCAAGAAGATTATCGAAAACACCACTTCCAATTTTAAAAAAAGTATTTTCATTAAATTCAACATTACATTCTAGATTTTCATCTTCATTTTCATCTTCATCTTCATTTTCATTTACATTTTCATCTTCATTTTCATTTGAAACAAACAATTTTTCATTTTCATTTTCATTTTCATCTTCATTTTCATCAACAAAACAATTTTCATTTTCATTTTCATCTTCATTTTCATCAACAAAATGGTTTTCATTTTCATTTTCATTTTCATCAAAATACAGGTTTTGTTTTCATTTTCAAGAAAATGATCATTTTGATTTTCATTTGCAACAAAAGATTTTTCTTTTTTGTTTTCAACAAATTCTATAAAAGTTTCATCTCTCTAAATATAGTCAATGTCAACATCATTAAGTCCAGCATCTTGTAAAACTTCTACATACAAATTTACCATTTCACTAACATGTGGATTTGAAGACGTACCTGGATTTGTGCATATTGAAACATTCTCCATAACATTCAAAGAGGGATTTGAAGACATAGTAGGACTTGTTTGTATAATCATATTCTTCTCCAAATTGTCTCCTTGCAAATTATCTTCATCTACAGCCATGGTATCCTCAATGTTTTCATCTTCAATAGTTTTTGAATTGGTTGCTCCACCATCATTCATTGATTTCATTCTCATTCTTCTTTCTCTTTGTCTTTGTTTCTCTTTTTCTCTATTTGCTTCAACTTCTTAAGGAGTCAATGTCTTCCTTCTCTTATTACGAGATTTATCTCCCATAATTATAAAATTCTCAAACACAAATGAATGTTAATAGTGAAATACTTCAAAATATTTAATCCAAATTGGAAGTTGAATACCTATTAGGAAAAAATTCTTCCTCTTGTGTTCCTCAAAACAAGTAGAAAACTACCACAATTCCACTTTAAAAATTGTTTTCTTCATGCCTCCTTTGAAAAATTCAATCCATATTGCAAATTGAAACCTTTGTTCCTCCAAACAAGCACAAAAAT
This sequence comes from Sequoia sempervirens, assembly GCA_007258455.2. Taxonomy (NCBI): domain Eukaryota; kingdom Viridiplantae; phylum Streptophyta; class Pinopsida; order Cupressales; family Cupressaceae; genus Sequoia; species Sequoia sempervirens. The sequence goes on along the minus strand of VDFB02392949.1, from coordinate 37,723 downwards.
AACACAATTCCACTTCAAAAATGGTGTAGATGATGTCTCGTTTGATAAAATCAACTAAAAATCAAGTTCACCACCTGTAAATACAATAGCTTATGAAAAATAATTTACTTTTACTACTCTTGGCCGTACATGTGAAGTCGCAGAATTCACAGTAATTTTTTGCAATGTATTTAAATAAAATAAATGAGATCCCATTTATAAAATGGGATCCCGCTTACTATAAAATGGGATCCTGCTTATAAAACCAGGATCCCATTTATAAGAAGCGGGATCCTGTTCTATAATTGGGATCTTGTTTGTCGACATTGAATGTCAAGGCCATTAGCCTAGAAATGGGATCATGTTTCCTTTACAATGGTCCGAATATTGTCAAATAGGGAATGAGATCCTGATTATAAGACGGGATCCCGTTTTATAGTCGGGATCCTAGTTTTTAAAATTTGAATTTTTTTTTGCTTTGTGGTCGGGTTTTTGCCTAGGTTTTTGGTTCACGAAAAGCATTGGAAGTCCGAACCTAGGCCTTCAACCTGGTTTGACCTGCAAGTTGAAGGTCCTAAGAATGTCAAAGAAAAATACCTAATTTGGACATATGGCTGGCGACCTTTTTTGCAGAATTTTCTAACGAAATTAAAACCTATTTTAGATGAAACAATGCAGATTCTAAATATGTAATTTATTTTGCAATTGGATTATTTTTTCTATTTTTCAATTAATTTCTAATACAAATGGTCCATAAACTTTAAATATCAGGGTTTTTTACTATTTTAATAACTTTTGATCAACATAACATTTTGACAAACAGATTGCACAAGAACAAACTTCAGACAATTATTTTCAATTTAAAAAAAAAAATCAAAAAATGATAAGTTTAGGTCATCTTATGCATGTTGTACACGATGATTTTTGAAAACAACAAATTTTCCTAATAAAAATTTAACAAAAAAAACAATTCAATAAAAAATTACAAAAAAATATCAAGAACAAGCTTTAGTGAGTCATAAAAATTTTCCCAAAAGGATTTAGAAAAATACGATAATTTAAGTCAAAATATGGATTTCATACATGTGCATGGTATGGTAAAACAAAATGACTTTTAAACAGTGGTTTTTAGATATGCCTATTAAAAATCAAGATCTTACAAAAAGTGTAAATCAATATTGTGGGATCACTCAGGTCATGAAAAAATGAAAGAACTCATCCTTGTACTTCAAAAAGTACACCTAAGTGGTGGGAAGTCATCAATGAAGGTGAGCATAGACTTGGAAGATGATTCTCCTAAGTTAGAAGAAGGAGAAGGTACAATCTTCTGATAATTCTTCTCCGTAGGCTTGGAGGGATGCTCACTACCTTGAGGAGAATTTGTCTTAGGTTTCTTCTTATTCTTACCCTTTCCCTTGGAAGATTGGCCATCAAGGCATGACTCTTAGGAAGAGCATCCATCTAGATCAACTTGGCTTTCTCCCAATCCAATCGATCATAGAAAACCTCAAAATAAGGGATCTGATAAGCATCTTCCATAGCTTCCATGGTAGAATAGAAAGTGGAAGCAAAGACTTGAAATATACCACGTAGCTTAGATAGGATAAAGAAGATACACTCTTTATCTGTCTTGGCACAACCACATCCTTTCAACAATGAAAAAATCAGCTTGAACCATATAAGGAAGTCCTAAATAGTAGGAAAGGCATCTGGAGAGAGAGAAGTGAGATATGCTTCGAGCTACAAGATCCTAAATAGATTGAACTTTCCATACAACTTAGCAAGATTTTCCCACACCTCTTTGGTTGTTGTACATTCTGCAATATGAAACAATGAATTATTAGACACATGGAGGCCTATGAGTCCTCTCGCCTCATCCATTTTGTTGCAATAGAAGAAATTCTCAAACTCCTTAGTGAACTTGGGTTGTTTAGCATCCAACATTTTCCAAAGACCTCGAGATTGTAACAATTGTGTCATCTTAAGCTTCCATGTGTGATAGGTATGTGGATTGAGTGGTTCAATCTTCAGTTTTGAAATGATGTGCAAATGAACATGAAGAGACCAAGATGCTACTTTTACCCCCTAGAATGGATAAATTCAACAATGTGCAATCCCCCCAGAACAAACTTTGCCAAAAATAACAACAAATTGGAGCAAGAACTCAAAAGGTGGAAAAAAATTGGCTACAACACTTGTAATTGATAGTAGATTTTTTCAAAAAATAGGAGTACCTCTTTCACACCATGCTAGAAAGTCACCACAAGCCGCACCAAACTCCCCACGCAAGCTAAAGCCTCTCCACAATCTAGCAAGGCCTCTATGAGTGCTAGCTCAAACAATGCTGAAGGCATTGGAGTATAAAAAGACTTGGTTTTGCAGATATCTCACCAATGTGGGATAAAAGTCTATAGCCAAGTACAAAAGTTAATTTTATTTATTACTCGCCCAGCCTAGCAAGGAAGAAGCAAGAATGATGGAAACCCTACAGGATTTTCACCTTCTCAAAAAAAGAAAATCATGCCAGCCAAAGTGAAAATGTAGATTTCAATCACCTTTCCTTGAGATATCAGTGCCTCCTTAAAACACCTTCTTCCAACCTCTCCAATCTCAAATTGTCAAACTAAAAATAGGGCCTCTTATTAGAAAAAAATCACACTGCCAGAGAGTTTTGATGGCTTGCAAACAATAGCTTGTGCCTCCAATGGAGAAAAAATGCCTTCAGATGGCTTTCAAGACTATAAATGTGCCTCCAAAATTAAGAATCTTCAAATCGATTTGTAAAGAGAAACCACATCAACAACAAAAATTCATACCTCAAGTGAATAAATCATGCAAATCGTGACTCGAATTATGCTACTTCAATCACTCTTCTAACAATATCTCCCTCTACACAATGATTTCATTCCTTCAATACAAATGTTAGCCTTTAAATGTTAAAGTGCAGCCTTCAAATCCAAATTTTTTGCCTCTAATAATTAAATAAAAAAAATTCACCTTCAATCAAAGGTTAAATTGTAGCTAGGAAGAATGCCATGCCTTAAAACAATTGATTCAAGCTTCACAAAATTTCCTCCAAAGAGTAGATGAAGACTTTGAACAATAGAATTGCACCCAACAAGAAGAAAATCACCCCTCCAGATTATAATTCATGCATTCACAGATGAACTGCAAATGAAGAATGTCAAATGCCTCCAAACAACGATTTGGAAACTTACATTGGAAATAAACTTTGATGTTAGACATCTCAGGAAAACACTCTCAACAAAAGGGGTTGTAGACGAATGCTATGATACCATGTTAGATCAAGCTTCTAGGAGGATCTACAAACCAAGATAACACCTTCATGGGAAGAGAAGCAACATAGGAAGAGGCTATTTCACCAGAAGTGGAAAAGAATGCATTGAGATGAAAATTAATGTACACAACATGCATTATAAAGACATGAGAAATCCAGTGCGAGAAGGCAACCAAAAATTAAAATATAGTTATAATAATTATTAAAAGAAAAACTACCCCTAAGTTAACTAAAGAAATGTGAATGATAAAAAACCATTCACTCTAACAATAGTAAGCTATTCAAAAATACATAAAAAATATCACATATCATTTTTTATTTTTCTTTAAAAATTACATTTAGAATCTATATATATGAAATCTTAAAAATTACTATTTCATATTATCTTAAAAAATTGATTTTAGTGTTCCAATTTTAGAAAAAAGTGGAATACACTATTATGGGATCAACCAATTATACTATATCATGCAAATTTATTTAAAAATTCATGTATGTCTAATAATATATTATCCTTCAAATATGAATACTTAAATATAAGATATAAAAATTATCTTTTGGGATATTATACCTTTTTATTAAGATATATAAAATTTGCAGTAATTAAACATTGTTTTATATTACATTATTACTTAATAATTAACCTCAAATAGTCATATATGTCATAAATATCAACATAAACTTAAACCTTATATAAAATAGAGTCTTATCAATGCCATTTGGACTATTTATGAATAAGTCTGATGCCCTAATAAAAATTATGCTCTAGCATACTCTTTATTCAATATATTTCATCTAAAACATCTATAAAATTTTATTAAAATATAATTTTTAAGCAATTAATAAATACAAAGAAAACATATCTTGATGGAGCAACCAAAGGAAATTTTGTGTATCTAGAGTCGGGGTTGTTGTAAGGAATGAATACACTAATTTGGGTTGTTTCTAAAAAAATATCTATAAGATCTAATAATGAAGTGGAATTTCATAATACCATATTTCTAAAAAAGTTATCAAACATAGATATAGAAGGGGACTCTTAAATATGTATTAATACAATAAAAAATTGGAAATCTAAATAAATTGGAATTTGAAGAATACGATGGACTCAATTGGGACATTGTTGGATGAAATGAAAGACACATTAATTAACCATTACTAGATTGAGAAGTAAATCCCGTGACAATATTTTTAGTGCAACTAAATCTTATGGACAATCAATTGATACGATTATTACTAATTTCAATCACAACTTTGGGAAGATATTCCCTTATGATTTTCACACCTAAAAAAATGTAGGTATTGTTTAAAATTCTAGTTTAAGTGAACTTAGTAGATGTCCAAATCATGCTCAATTTAGATAAGATATTTAGGAGTCCCTTGGCCTCCCTAATAAGGTCACAAATTGAATTTCATTGATAAAAGAAAATGCAATGAATACTATAGGTGATCCTTACCTTGACTATTTGGAGGACATATTAAATCATCTCAAAAGGATTTTCTAAGGCAACAAAGAAGAAATACAAAATACAATAAGGAAGATAGTCAAAAGATGTTTCAAAATGGACACATTCATGAAAAATTTAATAAATTGGTTCTTAGTAGAAAATATAGGGGAAACTTGGTAGTGGATGGTTTTGTTAAAGACCACTTGAGACCGATGGAATTAGCTACTCTAGCGTAAAAAAATGGATCTTTGGACATTTTCAAGCTCATTTGGGTCCTTCTTGTGGACGATGGCCTAATTTTTCCTTGATTTAGTGTTGTAATGTGGTTAACAAATTCACATTAGGTCTTGGTCCCTTGTGAACTAATAAGAATTTTATGATGCCTTGCAAAAGTGTTGTGAAGTGTTGTAACACACCTTCACACTTTTCTACGATCTTATTAATCTATTTCACTTAAATAACCTCTTTTTATCATTTACCAAGCCTTATTTCAAAGTGTTGTAAAGTGTTGTAGCAAAATTTCACACTTTTCTAGGCTTGTCATTAATAATTGGACCTTTCTTATGCTTTAATTGGCCCCATTTTACATTTATAGGCCTTACTTAAGTGTATTTTTCAAAATAATTTTGATAAACATCATTTAAAATATCTAAATTTTGAAACTCACTTTAAATGCCTTATGTGGGACCCATTCACCCTTAGGGGTGAATGAGTCCCCTTTGGCACAAAATTCAAAATCAATTCAAATTTCTGGCAGGTTTTTATTTTCTAAGATCTAAGGTCAGCCTATGATGTTGTATTTTTGGGAATTATTGCATAATCAAGTATAAATATAGCATTTTTCTACTCATTTCAACCCCAACCAATTAATCAATCAATCACTCAAGCATTCTAGACATTTCAAGCATTTTCAAGTCTACATCCATTGTAGCTATTACTTATATGTTTGCAACATTCTACTTCATGGGTAAGGTGAGTTGTAGCATTGATTTTGTTCATTCATCATTCTCTATTTGATTTCTATTTCATTTCAAGGGTTTAATTACCAACCCAAGGTTTGACCAAGGCAAACCCCTATTCACTAACCCAACAACAATTTTCCCCTCTCTTTGCATGTGATTTGTGGGTCTAGGTTGTAGATTTATCAAAGAGAAAGATTGGAAAAAATTTCATCAAGTTGTTGAAGCTATTCAAAGTTTTCAAAACCCTAAGAGAAGCTTGGAGAACACCTACAGGTTGAATTTGATAGTTTTAGACCCGGATTTGAATCAGGACTAGAAGAGTAGATTGAAGGCTATAGTTTCCTATTTTGAATTTCCAAAAATTCAAAGGTGGATTGATTCATCATTAGTGGTGAATGAGTCCCACTACCTAGGTTTAAACAAGAATTTTGAAGATCTAAGTACCTAGTTGTCTAAAACCTATTCTGATAAAGTCTTCCCGAAGTAGGACTAAGTGGCCATCTTGGCGTATGTGTCCCAGTTGGCACCAATAGTGAATTCTTTAGGATTCTAGAGTTCCTTTCCATCTCTTTCCTGCCTCCAGGTGCACAATTTCAATTTCGTAAGTTTCTGCTACAGTTTACTTACATTTCTAGGTCTTTTTGCATATCACATTGTGTTTTCAAATATCTTGCATTTTTTAAGTTTGCATTTGGTAATTAATCTCTTTTATCAATTTTCAGCCTTTAGGACAATCCCCTTTGAAAAATTTCAATCTCCTTTGCATTGAAATCTCAAGGGTTTGTTCTTGAGTGAGCCATTAAGATTTTTGTACCTCCTTTTAGGTTCAAAACCCTAGAAATGTAAGAGAGACTCCTACACAAAAATATTTGGTTCAGCTACGATAGAGTCTTTTGATATGCAACCAAATGAAGGAATCTAACTACAAGTATCTTTGACATAGCCAAGGCTAGATATAGAGAGGACATTAAACAAGAAATCACACTATATCGAGATGAGATTGAGAGGAACAATATTGAAGTCTTCAACTTCTATATTGGTCATTTTGACTATCTACTATCTTGAAATCAGGTTGTGTGCCATATATGTCTTAGATGGTCTTTAACTGCTAATGCATAACAAGCATTAAATACCAACATCTATACTATATGTACTCTCCCTATAAGAATGATCATGTAAATTTCACTATTAATATTAATATAGAGAGTACTACTCCATGATAGCTACTAATCAATAAAAAATACAAGAAAAACATAAAAATATTAATTAACAAAACAAATTGAAATTAACATGTGACCTTACACTTGAATAAATATTCAAAAATAATAAAAGTCACAATTATAATGAAATTAATGTTAATATTAAATCCAATTATTATTAAATAAAATGAATCAATGTTCCTCATTGTAATAAATTAATAAAAAATAGACCTCAAATTTATGAGTTTAGATTGATTATTGAAATGATAAATGATAGAGCTGAGTCAAGAATTTATACGATGTCATGTATATGTTGGTTATTTTGACTTGCTATGAGATTTTTATAATCTAGAAATTCAAACCTAATATTGCATTTGCATGATTAGAGGACTATGATGAATGGATTTAAGATTTCTTTTAGTGCCTAGCACTAGGTCACACTATGAATAGTCTATGGATGATGTTTTTATCTAGATTGATTATGTTTGTTGTGGAATTTCAACTCTAAGTATTATGAAATCTATTTGTCAATATATGTACCTATTTTTAAGAAAAGTTGATACTAAAATAAAATTTTTAGAGGCTTGATATATATAGAGGGAGAGGGAGAGGGAGAGTGAGAGAGAAAGGTGTTCTACTTTCTTGAATCATATGGTGAAGTCAATATAACGAGATTAAAATAGAAAAAAATTGAGAATGTTATTTTTTGAAGAAATTATAGTTAAGTAAGCTAAGACTAAGATATGACTAGCTGTTTTGTTACAGCTTTGTAATTGGTTTCTGTAATTTTTTATTGAGCTCTTTCCCAATAAAAATAAATAAAAATGAAACCACAGAAGTTACTTCAGTTCCTTCAACAAAAGTCACGTTTGTATGGAACATGTTTTGAATTTAAATTCGATAAAGGTGTGTGATATAGAGACAAATCTTATAAACGTGAAACTTACAGCCAAGTGATAAGAACATGCACAAGATTCAAGACCACATTATTTTTCAGAGCTTGGGAAACCAAGGAAGGCTGAAATGGTGCACATGTTCAAGACACGAGCATTTTAAGTTTTATCGAGAAAGCTGAAGCGAGATTGTACTGGACTGCGCAAATAATCTCTGTAAAAGAATTGATAATTGCATTACACTTGGGATTCAATGCTATCGACGTCTAATCTTTTCTTGAAATTTCTGCAAAACACAGGTAAGCGAATCTTTCTTCACATGTAAGAAAATCTTGTACTGAAATTTGGTTGTTCGACAGCTCTTCGAGTTGGTCTGCTGGTTATTGTTGATATTTCTGTGTATTCTGTGTGTTTTATATGCTAAATCTTTCCCACCATATCAATTCAAATATAAGAGACTGGAGTGGTCTGTGCATGCTGAAATATAATAATGTGAGCACTATATTAAATTTATCCATGTCTGATCATGGAGGCAAGGAAATACCTCTGTTTAGCCCACGAGCAACTCGTTTGCACGAAAACCAAAACTGTATTATTTGCTTGAATGAAACAAGGTAGTATGGCAAAGAGCATTAAAACAAAGTATGCCACCTTCTCTTATAAAGATAAAAAATAGTTTACTAAATCATTAAATTGATCCTAAGAGTTTGATTAAGGTGATTTTGTTTTATATTTATATTTTTGTTTACAACAAAATTTTATAATATTTTTTAGATACAATCATTTTTAGATAATGGATCTAAACAAGTTCCTGAAGCGTGAATCTGTTTTTAGATTTGATTGTGTTAAAGCTTTTTTCATCAATGTTTCGGATCACACTCTGTTTTTATGAGTAATAGCCATAAATGTTTTTATAGAAGTGTAGGAAGAGGAACAAACATACTTTGTATCCATAGGCTCTTTATTCATTTCTGTATACATCATAGAATTAGTTGGATGCATGAATACCTATTAGTGTTCAATATTGTTAAATTGTGTATGCAATGGAAAATTATTAGCCTAAAATTTCCAATTTTATTTTAGTGGAGTGACCAAATAATTTCCCCCATCATTCACACCATCAACATGAATCACATTATTATCAATGAGATATACAATTTTATGTTTGAATTCCTTACAGGTATATGTATGGCGTGTATTAACTCCATGAAAATTGTAGAAGTTTGATTATTCACTACAACTCTTAGATAATCCTCTAGAGGAATCCAATAGATTGATGGAATAAAGGTTGGCCAAATTGTTAGGAAGGTTTGAAGAACATTATCCAATGGTTTGCTAAGCTTTGAAATTTCCTAAGCCATTAATTTTTGAATGATGCAAAATTAGATATCATAGAAATTTTATTAGAACTAGATTTATATTCTTTATTGTTATTTCTTTTTTGAAATTTATTTTTCTTTTGATATTTTGAAGGGTTGGAGGAAGTAGGGGAGGCCCCACAATTCCAACCATTAAAATTCAAAATAATTATTTCGCTAGTTTCAACATAAACATATACCTTAGCTAAACCTTGTCAACTACCTTAAACATATATATTCTTCATTAGTTTGTACAGTGAATTGTACCTACAATTATCTGTGGTATCAAAATTACTTATAAATATGTAACTACATTTTACAAGAGCAGTTGCAACTACCTCTGAGAAAATTTCTATCCATACTCTCTTCCAAAGCTCCCATTTGATATAAGTTGGAAGGATGCTGGCAAAGGTTGTAGAGTCTGGCTTTACACCTGCAAATTGCATTTGGTTGCAAGTTTCTAAAGTATTTTCAATAAATCCATTTTATTAATATGCTGCAAACAGGGCATTGAGAACATATTTGTTTGAGGCATTCTTTCAAACAGTTCATGTGCCTTGTCTGTGCTTACACATTTTGTATATCCTACATTCTATCAAACAGTTTTTGGAGGCATTTCTGTTGCGTTTAACAATCTTATGGGTAAATGCATATGATTCCTCTACCAAGCCGTCATTTGCTTCCCAACTTAAACTGTCTCTGCTATTTTTATACGTCCTCCACAGAAAATCGAAGCATCTCTTTAATGATTTCTGTTTCAGCGCAGGTGCCAAACACAATTGGACTACTTTTGTGTAATTCCTGAATGCACTATTTAGTTTTGATCTACTATGGGGATCAAAATTATTACCAAACAATTCACAGTGCACAGAGGAGCTTGAAATTTGTTGAATCTCCATGACTTGAGGGTACGCCTCGTCAAGTGCAGCAGCAATATGATATTGATCTGACCAAATGCGTACATTCTGTCAAACATTTCGTGTGCCTTGTCTATGCCCACACTTTTTTGCATACACGTCTACCAGAGAAATTGCAGCTACAACATCTGACAAAAATTCCTCTAACGTTAATCCTGTAATGGATGTCCATACCCTGTTCCAAAGCTCCCATTTTGGCGCAGGCTGGGAGGATGCTAGCAAAGGTTGTGTTGTCTGGCTTAACACCTGCGCATTTGCGTATCTGTTTTGTTCTGCTCTGACGTCTTGTTTTATGCGATCAAACCATCCATTCGTGCGGGAATCGTTTGAATTTGAAATTAAAGCAATCACTGGCTGAACGGGAACGGAAACCGGAACGGACGCTGGCTACAGACACGGGCCCACATCTGCCACATAAGCAGTCAAAGCAGCTTAGTGTGTGATGTTTGGCCGGCCCGGCTTAACCATCACACACTAAGCTTTGACCGCTTAGTGTGGCTGGTGTGGGCCCACTCAAACCTTCCGTTTCCGTTTTGATTTCCGTAGCGCTCCTTGCACCCTTCACGGTGACGGTGACTATGAACGGTTAAATTTGAATTTAGATTTTAAATCTGCATCTCCCGCTGGCAAGAAGGAATTATTACATCTGCCCGCCCATTTGACTTCCGTGAGCAGACTAAGCTTGAAAAAATGGTATTTCTACAAGCGGATTTAGAAAAACTACCTGTGTTGTTGTGTGTGAGCAACGCCATTTCTTCGCTCATCAACATAATCCAGCAATATCATCTTGACGATATCACATCTTTGCTGGATGGAGAAGGCAACCCATTCGATAATATTGGAATCTCTAGTTCCTTCACGGTAAGTCAAATGATCTAATCATCATCTGTGATATGGATATTACATGTTTTTTTATCTGTTGCAGTGTTAGAAACGCCCTCCAGTTGAAAAAAAGCAATTCAATGCTTTAACAAGTATGGAGACACAAATGGCCGATGAAAGTGAAGTTGCTTACATGTTATTACTTGGTTGCCCCACAATCATCAACAGAGAAAATCAGGCATTCAAACCAACAATCATCATCGTATTGCAAACGTTTGACTGTGGAGGGCGTGTATTGAGCATGATATACCTCTGTGATAACATATCGAATGCATTTTCTTGTGTAATTTTTTTACCTTGATAATCTACTCTGTGCATATTATATGCAGAAATATGCAAGGATTTCTCTTGCTTATAGCCATAATACTGGTTCAGATATTTAGAGCATTCGAACAGCCAGTCTCCGCAAGAAAATGTAAGCAAGGATTTTTTACCTTGATAATCTACTGTGTATATTATATGCAGAAACTAATGACATATGTAAAGATTTCTTAGAATTTTAGCAGGGTATATCGTGGATCGGCCTATGTAATGCGTGGAGACAACACTAGTATTTGTTTAGATGATTTAGAGGCAGGTAGGCATGGACGTGTGATGCCACATGCGTGAAAAGAAAATAAAGGAGTAGAGGGAATATAAGAGGAAGGAGAAGGGGATTGGAGAAGCATACATACCTGGGCGGGGTCAATCGGTGATCAGGAAGGCCTATGGCCTGGAGAGAGCACCTTCATTGCACAAGGGAGGGGGCTGTATCTAGCATTTCCCATTGAGGAGAGTGCACATCATAATTTGTGACAGAGGGGGCTCCCACAAGATAATAAGTTAAAATACTTTCAACGCTGTTACTGTATCCTTCGTTTCGTTTAGTGGCAGCAACATCTTATTCTATGATTTTAAAAGGAAGTAAAGATATGTATCAATCGAAGGTGGAATGTGAATTTCTCCTTAGTAGAATGTATAGGGTCATACAGAATAAACTTAATTTCAATTCCCCTACAAAAGCTATGCATCCGTCTGATCCATTCCCTTTATTACAGTGTATAGGGTCATAGAGAGTAAATTAAACATCTATATATGATATATCCCTTGCCACGCTAGCTTAAAGCAGATTGATTTTGAGTCTCATTCTCCACTAATCGGCGAAACTAAGAGTGTACATAAAGCAGATTAAGGTTGATAGGTTGACTTAACATAAATTCATGATATTGGCAAATTCATGATATTGGTAGGGTTATACATATGATAGCATATTTTTTGTTGAATGGGTATACGTTAGTATGGTTAAGGTTTGCATATATGGAAATATAGATAGGTAGATAAGTGGTTTATGTAAAATCATTGAACAATTTAATGCATTTGATTAACATTTTATTCAAATAAAAATTAGGCAAGTATTTAAGATATTATTATTTTCAAGATAAAATTTTATCTTTTTAATGACGATTAAGAAGTTTATTTGGTAGTGTTGATCATATTTGTCTATCAAAGTCATAGTAGACTATTGCTTATTTAAATTTGAAGGATGTATGAAAACATGATTATCACAAAAATATTTTAATTTGATAATATAATGGTGCTATATAATGTAGTACTAAACCCTATAAAAGCTTATACACAAAGTCATATCATCGCCATAGTAAAAGATGACATTTATAACTATGCATGTACTGCCATTCATTTCTATGAGGAAGAGTCTAGAGTTTGAACTAATAGCAAGAGGTCTAATCATCAACCTCAAAGAAGTAGTAGTCTATTCATTATAGACTAAGTAGATCTTAGGGTCAAGTATACAATAATAATGGTACAAATCTAGTCTAAGGGTTCAACATTGTTTGCACTATACCTTACAAGCTATCAACACAATAAAGTATACATGGTCTACATTGCTATTTCAATTTTCTAATCTCTTTATTCATGTTTGTAGGTCTAGTAATATTATATTTGAACATATGGTTTTATTTAAATTGTTTGACAAATGTAATAGGGTAATATTATTTACAAGGTTGGGAACACACTACTAAGTTTGAGATTTTTGTTGTCACATCCCCGCACACTCCACATTTTCATTTTTGTACTAAATATTGAATGTCTTGATGTAATTTGAACTGAGGTGAGAACACTAGTGTTTGAAAAATACTCATACTTAATGATTTTCACTACTTATATGCTTTTAATGGTAAATGTTATAGAATCAATACTTTTGATCTTTAATTGCCATAATTGATGAGTAAACTAAAAATTATATGACCTAATTGGTTGCTATTTTCATTGATGACATTGTTTTACTTATATGTGTTATTTTTTGGACTAACCACATACTAATGCTCTTGTGGTGAAATGTGTTTAAGTTAAAGAGAAATATGTGATCTCATGAGATAGTATAGGTTGTGGACTAATATCATATATGCAGGTACCTATTGATAGGAGTACCACATAAGCTTGTGATTTTGTAAAAAGTCTTCCTGTTTACAACACCTCTTATTTATTAATTTAAAATTTTATAAATTAAAAAAAATACTAAAGCACATATATTTTTAAAATATTTCAAAAAATATACAACTACATGCATAAAAATTATTATGAAATTGAGCTACATACTTAAGGCCATGTAAATTTCTCTTCTAAAGTAAATTCTTAAACTCATTGAATTAAGAATTGATCTATGGGTTTTCAACCAGTCTAGATGAGGTGGAAATCTCCATTAGGTTGTATACTACCTCAAAAAAGCATGCAACCAATAAAATATAAAAGAAAACTCTATAAACCACTTTACAAGAATATAAAACTAAGAGAAAAAAATTATTATTCCAAATTTGAATTCAAATTGCATTTGATTTTTCCTGTTTTAACTATATTTTAAATTTAATAATGAACTTGCAATAATGAATCTACATAAAAATAAAATATTATTACAATAAAAAAATCAAATACAATGAATTTCAACAATTCTAATATCTAAATTCAATTACATGTATGTTAATGAAAGGAAAAAGAAAGAGAATATAGCTTCTAACTTTCCAAATCTAAAGAAGATAAGGATAAAAAATCACAAAAACTAGAAAATATAATATAAAAAATATCTTATTCTACCTAAGCAATTAAAAAAATATATCCAAGTTAATATAATAGGTGCAATTTTATAAGTGAATTTCTATATTATCATGATTTTTAAGAATTATAACCCTATTGTAGATGGACTAGGATAATGAAAAGTCAATATTAAGTTATATAAATAATAGTAAAGAATATTTACAAAATATATCTAACAAAATAAATAGAAGTGAATAGAGTAATGTATCATCAAGATTACATAAGACTCAAATATAAATACTTGGTAATTTTATGGTTTATTATTTAGAATAAAGTATTCCATACAACAAGTGGCAATATAGAGTTTTAATCTACAACATACTTCTTCTACAATTATTATAATGTTACACTATTTTTTTATCCAACTAAATTTGTACAACTTTGACCTCAATGTAACAAATCTTGACCCTTCACATGAGATGATAAATATAGAAAAATGAAATCCTAGCTACCTCACTATTTAACCAACCTAAATAATTTCAAGAATCACAAAAATTATAATTTTATTTTATGATGTTAGCAAACCACATATATCACAAAGTATAATGTCTCTATGCATAGATATTCACTATGTATACATAGCCACTTCCATACACCATAAATCAATAATTATTAACATAATAATGTTGGTATGTTCATTGTCCTTTATAGAAACCACTACTAACTCAACATTTGTGGTAGCCCATGTAAAATCATTTTTCTCTTGAATAATTGCAACTTTTTATATCAATTTTTGGAAAAATTTCCAACTTTTAGATTGTGCTAGATGAACTTCATAACTTCCACGATTTTTTATGCATCTTTATTCATAATTATAGTAAATATCTTTTTCCATATGTGGTTGTGAATTATTCAAATAACTTGCAACCATATCCAAAATATCTCTAGATGTAAAACATGTAATGTTGTACCACACCATCACCACATGGGAACAAATATATATGCTATATTATAACATCTAAAACTCACCGCATTTCACCACATGGGAACCAATAAATATGTCTAGGTCTAAATGACTTGAAAAAAATCATGTATCTAGTTCAAAACACTCAAAGCCTTAAGAGGGAAACCACAAAAGATATTTTATGAAGAGTTGTAAAGCTTGATTCATATTATTTGATGATCCTCAAACCAAGCTGACGAAAGCATGCACCAAGCCAGATCCATGATAGTCCGACTATGATGCTCTGCAATTCTATTTTTCTATGGTGTATAAGGGTCAATCAAATGTTATTTGATGCCATGAAACTTTAAGAATTCTAAGAACTCCTTTGACATGAATTCCCCCTTTGATCTAAGTTCACATTAGGTCTCGGGCCCTTTTGAGCTAAATGAACTTAATTGTACCTTATTTAAGGTGTTGTAAAGTGTTGTTCCACACTTTCACACTTTTCTAGGGCTATCATTATTAATTGGGATTCTTTATACTTTAATTGGCCTTATTTTGCATCCACAAGCCTTAATTAATGCATCTTTTTGAAGATAATCCCAACATAATTCAACATCCAATCATAATTTAGGTGTTTCTAGGTTATGTGGCCTAGATTTAGTGATATGGGACTCATATGCCACCTTAGGCGTGTGAGTCCCACCTAGGTTTTAGGACCCAATTTGGATTTTACATCATTCTATGAAATTTTGAAAATTTGTCCCATAATTAATGCCTAATGGGACTCATATGCCACTTCTAAAATCAAATTTAATTCAAATTCTTGGTGGTATTTTGTCCTCTTAGATCTAATGTCAGCTTGTAGTGTTGTAATTTCAAGAAATTTGGCATAAACAAGTATACATACAAGGCTATTTCACTCATTTTCACCTAACTGTAGGCAATCAAGTGATCCCAAGCTTTCAAGTATTCATGCATTCTAGAAAATTGGAGATTACAAGTATTTATAAGAGCATTCAAGAGCCTTCAAGATTTGATTATCAAGCATCATGCATCATGTTTACTTTTGAGCTAAAAATTGTGATGTAGGGTTTCATAATTCAAGCTAGGATTCAATTCAAGATCTATCACATTCAAGCAAGATTCAAAATCTACATCCATTGGATCCATCTCATACATTTTTGCAACACTTTATTGCTAGGGTTTGGTGAGTTGCAACATTGCATTTTTTTCATTCATCATTCCTTCATTCTATTTTTATTCATTTCAAGGTTTGATTACCAAAATGGGGTTTGACCAAGGTAAACCCCTTTCTACTAACAAAACAACATTTTCCCCTCTTTTTATTGTGTGATTTGCAGATCTAGGTTGAAGACATATTGAAGAGAAAGTTTAGAGAAAGTTGTCAAGTGTTCAAAGTTCTCCAAGTTATCACCTTGCATTGGAGATCATTGAAAGAAATCTACAAGTTGCAAATCAAAGTTTCAAATCCATAAATCAAGTGGAAAGGATAGAGCATACATTGAAGAGTAGAATCATACTTTCAATTTCAATAAAACCCTAACTAGACTGAAATGCCACTTCTGGCATATGAGTCCTAGTATAGCCAAATTTACAGATTTCTAGAGTTTCAAACATATCTCTGCCAGATTTTTGTTCCTGCACAAAAAACCTAATCTATGACTAAACCAGCCAAACTAGCATATGATTCCTAACAAGCATTAATTTTAGTGTTTTTAGAATTTCAAGTCTTCATCAAGCCCTCTTCAAGTTTCTAGGTGCACACATTTCATCCCCCAGCTTTTTGTTCTGATTTACATGCATTTTTAGGTCATTTAGTGAAGTCTTGCATTGTATTAGGCTTAAGCATTAGGTTCATTTCATTAGTCTTTCTAAGCCCTAGCTTGGTGGTGAACCCCTCTTTAGTTTATAATCAAACCCTAGGATAACCCTATTGTAAGATCTCTTTCTCCTTTGCATACTTTAGATTGAGATCTCTAGGGTTTCCCTGAGTGAAACTTAAGTGTGAAATAGGAACCTTATATCCTCAAAGATAGAGTCCCCATCCTATTTCCCATTGTTTCAGGTGCCTATATTGATAATAGTAGAGAACAATTGATTCATCTATAGGGGAAAATAAAGTAACCATATAGGATGAAACTGCATTTAGTGCAAATAAATAATCCTTCATAAAATCTCTAGCAAGTTTCATATTGTATCTAAAGATAAAATAGGATTTGAATCCATCCTTGGCCTAAAACTTTACCTTATCCTTATGATTCAAAATTTGACTAGTAGACAAGAGATTTAATGTTAAACTTGAAACACAAAACACCTTTGTGAGAGTACATATTCTTGTCAAAAAAATGAAGTGGAGAGGACTACGAGATGCTAATCTGGAAATCTTTCATTTTCATACTATAACATGGATTTATTTAATTTGTACCAAAAATGGTAGGAAAAAGAGTCTTTCAAGGGCTTTTAATACTCAGAGAGCAACCATAAGTTTTATTTTAGTAAGCAAGATGGGTTATGCAGAGATTTATGTAGTACTTAATAAGAACAATTACAAATTTTTGAGAGGATATTTTGTATTAAAAATTATGTTTAAAAATGGAAGTTTTTGCTAGTCCATAAAATAAAAGATGTTACCCAATAATGGTGAGGTCAAATTGGCATGTTGTGGCATGAAAATATAGTTCAAATTGGTAAGAAATATCTTCATAATTTTAAAATGAAGTCTATAGTAGGAGGACTTGAAGATTGATCTCTTGAATTTGATTTTCCTAAATATTGTGTTTATGAAAAGCATAATAGAGAAATTTTCTTCTATATGTTCTAGATTTGATGATATTTTAGATTTGGTACATGGTAATGTGTGTAATCATATAGATGTCAATGTCTAGTCCATTAAACAAGAAAAAATCAAGTATGTAAATCATTAATATTTTAGGGAGTTTGACTCACTAAATTTAAAGAGTTAGGTGTTATTGAGCAAGAATGAAATTAATGATAAACATATCTCCTTGCTTATACCCTTCTACCAAAAACAACTAATATGTTTAAATTGTCTATTACAATTTTTTTTTTATTTTGATATCAAATATATATTTTTATTGTTATCAAGCATCTAGAAAATATATCATATGCTTTTCTTCATCTGGGAGTTACATGTAAGACACCTTGAACTTTAGATTTATTACCTTTTTCAATAAGATGAATAACATGTTTACTTTTATTTCTATAGAATAATTGGATACATCTTTTACTTATCATGATATGTGCTTTAAAACTATAAGAACTTGTCTTTCATCCTAGAAATTCACTTTGTGTAGCTTGATTCAATCAACAAAATTTATTTACTTGTAATTCTTTATCGTTTTTAGAGTACTATTTGTAAATAATAAATTTTGAGTCCAAAAAGATCTAAAAAAGAAATATTATGAAAATTGAGAGACTCAATGAAGTCATAAGAACCTTAAATTAAAGAATGATCACATTGTTCACTATTATGTCCTTTCTTAACATACAACAATTGGTTATTGATGTGCATTATTCATGTTACAAAATTATTAATTTTCCATCTTATGCATCTTCAAAATGTAATTAACTTCCTCATTAGGAACATAATCTAATGTTTCTTTCTTACCTATTACACATCTTTCAATTTTATATAAGATTTATAAGCATCATTTAAATATTGAATGTGTATCAATGCATTTTAATCAACTAAAAGTGTGATTGACATTTATTGCTATTAGATTTCTTCATTCTATCTCCTATATATCAACAATAAGGGCTTAACCTTTTTTAACATCATTCACATTCAAAAGATCTCAAAACATACATGTTTGTACAGCCTTGAACATTTGAATTTGCTTTTAATTAATCTTTAATCCTAAATAATTTTAATTTTTTTAACAATTATTTATCTATAAATATTAAGTTTGTTAATGCTATATTTTTTAAACTGTTCCAATTTTATAAATTTTAAACTTTGTGATTTATTAATAAAAAAAACACATTAATTTAAATAAATGAAAAATACTTTTATGAAAAAAATATAAATTAAATATAAATTTGAAATAATACAATTCTAAAAATTACTTTATTTAACTACGAGACAACAATGAAAATTTATGCTTATTTTTTTATAGAAAATTCTATATTATAAATGTTGGTTTAGGTGTCCTTTTATAATTTACATCTCTACAATCTTTTAGAATTTACTTTTGAAAAATATAAATTGTATTGTTATTTTAATTTAAAATCTTTATTAATCATTCAATCTATTCACAATTGGATGGCCGAAATGAACACAACAAATGTTTCATGCTATGGAGAGGGAGTATTTTGAAATGAATGCATGTAAAAAAAGGTTCAAAATTTAGAGAGCCATATTTGTTTGGGATGACTTCCACACAAATGATGCCATCAAATACATTATTATTGATACATTCTTGTTTAAAAACTCTGAATCCTCTCAACTAATCTCAGATCTCCATCGTAAACAAGAAATTTGTGAGACATACATGTAATTATATTTAAAAATATAAAGAAATTCCAAGCAATAGCACAGTGTGTTGAGAGTGCTCAAAGGAATCTATATAACTATATAGATTTTTCTGAATTTGACTATGAATATAATTGGATTATTTGTTATTCGAATGATTGCTAATGTCTTATTCCACATAAATGAAGATACGAAATAGAAGATAAAATGGGGGAAAGTAATTAAGAGGAAGTAGCAAGTTGCATCTTATTACATGTATACCAACATGGGTATAGGAAAGATTAAATCCTTGCTTACATTTTCTTGCGGAGACTCGCTGTTTGAATGCTCTGAATATCTGAACCAGTATTATGGCTATAAGCAAGAGAAATCCTTGCATATTTTTGCATATAATATGCACAGAGAAGATTATCAAGGTAAAAAAATTACACAAGAAAATGCATTCGATATGATATCACAGAGGTATATCATGCTCAATAGACGCCCTCCACAGTCAAACGTTTGCAATATGATGATGATTGTTGGTTTGAATGCCTGATTTTCTCTGTTGATGATTGTGGGGCAACCAAGTAATAACATGTAAGCAACTTCCCTTTCATCGGCCATTTGTGTCTCCATACTTGGTAAAGCATTGAATTGCTTATTTTCAACTGGAGGGCGTTTCTAACACTGCAACAGATAAAAAAAACATGTAATATCCATCTCACAGATGATGATTAAATCATTTGACTTACCGTGAAGGAACTAGAGATTCCAATATTATCGAATGGGTTGCCTTCTCCATCCAGCAAAGATGTTGATATCGTCAAGATGATATTGCTGGATTATGTTGATGAGTGAAGAAATGGCGTTGCTCACACACAACAACACAGGTAGTTTTTCTAAATCCGCTTGTAGAAATACCATTTTTTCAAGCTTAGTCTGTTCACGGAAGTCAAATGGGCGGGCAGATGTAATAACTCCTTCTTGCCGGCGGGAGATGTAGATTTAAAATCTAAATTCAAATTTAACCGTTCACAGTCACCTTCACCGTGAAGGGTCCAAGGAGCGCTACGAAAAACAAAACGGAAACGGAAGGTTTGAGTGGGCCCACACCAGCCACACTAAGCGGTCAAAGCTTAGTGTGTGATGGTTAAGCCGGGCCGTTTAAGCCCGGCCCTTCAATTCCTTGAATAAAAGTCACGTTTGTATGGAACATTTTTTGAATTTAAATACGATAAACGTGTTTGAGGTAGAGACAAATTTGATAAACTTGACACAGCGAAATGATAAGTAGCTGCACAAGATTCAAGACCACATTATTCAGAGAGCTTGGAAACCAAGGAAGACTGAAATGGTGCACATGCTCAAGACAGGAGCAATCGTGCCACCCTTTTAAGTTTTATCTAGAAAGCTGAAGTGGGTTGTATTGGACTGCGCAAATAATTTCTGTAAAAGAATTGATAATTGTATTATCACTTGGGATTCAATGCTATTGACGTCTAACCTTTTCTTGAAATCTCTGCAAAACATGGGTAAGCGAATCTGTCTTCACATGTAAGAAAACCTTTTTACTGAAATTTGGTTGTTTGACAGCTCTTCAATCTGGCTGTACAGTTGGTCTGCTGGTTGTTGTTGATATTACTGTGTATTCTCTGTGTTTTTATGCATAAATCTTTCCTCCCATATCAATTCAAATATAAGAGACTGGAGTGGTCTGTGCATGCTGGAATATAATAATGTGAGCGCTCTATTAAATTTATCCATGTCTGATCATAATGGCGAGGAAATATCTCTGGTTAAGCCCTCGAGCAATTCGTTTGCACCAAAGCCAGAAATGTATTATTTGCGGCAAAGAACATTAAAAAAACTAGCACTTGCACCTATAGGAGGTTCAAGGAATACGTGGGAACATTACCTAATTCATTATATTTAAATATAGATATGTATAATTACATTATATAGTTGTTGTGGATGTTTTCATTGTTTTTAAACATGTAAATTCATGTGTCTGATTAGTAGCCAATCTACATTTATTAAAGTGAAATGAGAGTGTCGTTTTCTTTTTGTTGCTCTTCTTTTGAACTCCTGAAATTCATAAGAATTACAACACAATGTTGTCAGTTGGGAAAAATATAACTTAGAAATTAATGGTTCTTTATATGTAAGTATAGCAATTTAAAAAATGAAACAAAAAATTGTTTAGAGAAAGAAGTTAAATCTTCATTTTTTCTTCTCTTTAACCAAAGAGAAAATGTGATGATTGATTAATTGTAGTACTTTTTCTCTAATATTCATTCATATCAACTCACAAACCACATGCATATATCCTCAACATACGTCCTTTCTTCAATATTTCTTAAATATTAGGAAATCTGTCAGCTGGTATCCAAAAAAACCCAAGACTTATCTTGAACCATAAACCCATGCTCATTCCCTAAATGCTATCTCTTTCCTTTTATTTTGTCCTGAAATCAAAATTAAGCTACATTTGTCACATGCTAGATTATTGAAATAGGAAGTGTGTTCAGCTCAACAACCAAACCTTATGTATGTATCTTACCTATAGATCCCATGTTCGATTTCTTGAAAGTTTTAGTAAATCTATTATCTCATTTCAAGCCACAAACCCCAACCATATCTTAAAACCCAACAATCCCATGCTGATCTATATAATATATCATAATATCTAATTCATTCACTTTAAAGTTTATTTCATTCTAAACTCAACTACAAAAACAAAACTGTAGCTTTCACATTATGAAAACAAAGCAAGAAACAAATTATCTCTGAAATATGAATACATTAAATAAATAATTGTAAAGAAAATACATAAATATCATTGTAATAAAAAATACATACAATCCATGTTGTCTTGTCTTTAGATATTTTAGTGAGCTGAAAAAACTTTACAAAAATACCCCAATATATCTATTAGTTCATATCAACAAACATGCCCTACGTATTTTAATCCCAAACCTCATGATCAATTTTTTCAATCTATTAATTCATCAACTCGCAAAGCCTGGCCACATATTTATCCTAAATTCCTTGTTTTCCTACCCTCCAAAACATATGACCTAATTTACAACATCCATTTCTCTTTGAGCTCAATTTTTGTATTGTAAGGTTTGGTCATCACAATCCTTGGGAATATCTTATTAGTAATTCACCTGGTTATTGTTTATTTTTTATTCCTAATCTCAGAAACAATTTCATCCTAAACTCAAACTAAAAAATCTTTGTCACACATTGAAGTGATAGAAGTTAGAAACTTGCCTTACCCATGAAAGCTGCAAAGAGCATCTTCAACCCCAACACATCCACAAATCTCTCATATGGTGGAAAATTTTTTGTCATGGAAAATCCTAATTCCTCATTGCACTCTTGTAGATAGACTTTTTTTGTTTCATTATAATTATCATCAACTCTACCCCTTTTCCCTCACAAACCTCTCCTTATTCTCCATTGGCATCACCAAACTACACAATCAAACAAATCAAATATTTTGGGTTTCTAAAGCTACCTTATGATAAAAAGAAGCTTTTATGAAATCTTATGTTTCTTATGGTATTACTATTACCTACAAAGAAAATAAAAAAAAATCTTCACCATATCTTCTTCATCCCCACTCTTTGGATCCTCTGACTTATACAATGCCACTGCTTGAAGCACTGCATCTGTTGAAAAGATTTACAAATAATTTGAAAAGAGAAAATAGAAAATTAAATCATAAATGTAAAACCAAACAAACATAGAGAAATGCCAAGATTTATAGTGGTTCATCTTAATAGACTACATCCACTCTCAACAGGGGAATATCTTTATTCACTATCTCTTCAATATTGCATTACATAGCAGCAAACACATCAGTATATATTTTTCTTACAACCAATACTCTTCACACCACAATGTCTAGTAATAGTTGAACCCAAGATTTTTGGGATAGGGGGACTCTCTTACACTCCTAGGGTTTTGCACCTAAAAGGAGAGGAGAATCCCAAAAACCTTAATGGCTCACTCAAGAATATGCCCTTGAGATTCCAATGCAAAGATGATTAAAATTTTTATAAGGGGAATGTCCTAGATGTAAATAACTGATAAAAGAAAGTGAATACTGATGTAAAACTAATGAAATGCAAGATGTTTGAAAATATGTTGTGATATGCAAAATGAACTAAAAATGCAAGTAAACTGTAGCAGAAATTAATGAAACTGAAGATGTGCTCCTGGAAACTAGAAAGTGATGGAGAGGAGCTCTAGAATCTATTAGAATAATTGTTGAAGCCTACTGGGACACTTACTCCAAGTTAGATGACTTAGTCCTTTTTCAGGGAAATTCTGTTGGAACAATTTTCAAACAAAAGGGTACTTAAAATTGTAGAAACCACTTTTCAGGCCTAGCAGTGGGACTAATTCACCATTGAAGGTGACTTAGTCCACTTCCAGATTTTGATAAATTCAAAGGTGCAATTTGGAGCTCCCGGTTTGCACTTTAGCTCCTGATAGGTTTCTAGATCTGAAATTGCAAAATATGACTTGTAGGTGTTTTCCAAGCTTCTTTTAGGGCTTTGACCACTTTGAATGACTTTGATGATTTGTTGAAACCTATTCACACCTTGCTCTTTGACAAATCTGTACAGGGTTAGTGAATAGAGGTTTTCCTTGGTCAAACCCCAGTTTGGTAATTAAACCATTGAAAATGAAATGAAATGAAAAGAGAATGATGAATGAACACCATGTAATGCTAAAACTCACTAAACCCTTGAAGTAGAGATCTGAAGATATGCAAGTAGAAGCTCTAATGGATGTATTTTTGAAAATGCCTAGAATGATTAATTGAATGCTTGATAATTGCTTGAATGATGAGGAACATTGAGGAGGATTAAGGAGAATTAATTGAGAGGAAAAACCCTATATTTATACACAATTATGTGATATTTCCCAAAAATACCACATCATAGGCTGACCTCGAGGCTTAGAAAATAATATCCCGTCAAAATTTTGAAATAACTTTTATTTTTGAGCTAAGTGGGACTAATTCACCCCTAGTGGTGACTTGGTCCCATTTAGGCATTTTAAGTGGGTGTTGAGAATTAAATTGTATTAAATGATGTTTAATAAGATTATTCTAAAAAATACACTTAAGTAGGACCTGTAAGCGTATAATGGGGCCATTTAAACATAAGAAAGGGTTAAATAATTGATGACAAGCCTAGAAAAGTGTGAAAGTTTGTTACAACACTTTACAACACTTTGAAAGAAGGCTTGGTAAGTGATAGAAAGAGGTTGTTTAAGTGAATTATATTAGAAATGTCGTAGAAAAGTGTGAAAATTTGTTACAACACTTCACAACACTTTTACAAGGCATCATAAAGTTATTATTGATTCACAAGGGTCCAATACCTAATGTGAATGTGTTGACCACATTACAACATTAAATATAGGAAAAACTAGACCAAAATCCATAAGAAAGACCCAAATGAGTGTGAAAATGTCCAAAGATACATTTTTCTACTCTACATTTAGTCCCCACTTTAGTGAGAGGATGAACTTGCTTCAAACTCACACTAAAGTAGCCAAACATGCACATCAAGAAGGATCCAAATGCACCTATGCTAGAAAGATGAGACAACGACAATCAAGAGGGGTGATCAAGCCCCTAGGATCATGATCCCACGGAAAATGAAACATAAACACAAAGGAACACACATGAAAATGATGTAAAAGAATGAAAGGGAGAGAAGGAGAAGAAAAAAGAGAGTCGGATCAAGCTTCAATTATTTCTCCATCCCATTGTGGATAAGATCTAGGCTATTTGTCCAGAAAATGTATACTCACTCTGAGGTGATGAAACTCATGGTTGTCCATCGAGTGAGAAGGCCTAAAAAGTGAGCAACATACACTCATGGCTAGTATACACTCATACACATGTAGGTGGCCATGGGTAAAGTCATGCATCAAAATTGGTTTCCCACTCAACCATACTGGTGTAGGAGCACCTCGGCTTAACTCCATTTTGTTTGTCATCAATTTTATCTTGTACCTAATCTTAGCCAAATCAGGGCCTTAGTGTGTTTGTTGTGGACCTTAGAAGGTCTTGGTTGAGTGTGGTGAGTTAATCATTAGGATTAATGTCATCTTAGTTATTATTGTTGTTAAATGTTGTTTTTAGCTTATGACAACTTTTGTTAGGATGTAAGCCTTAAATGTGTGTTAATCACATCTAAGATGTTAAAAGATTCCTAGAGGCAGTTAGGGAAGTTTTTGGTTTGAAATCAGGGAGTTAGAGATCCTAAGATGAAGGATGATGGCAAAGTTGCAAGAATATTGCAAAATTGCATGGCAACATTGTTTGGTTGCATGCAACTTAGT
Source organism: Sequoia sempervirens (assembly GCA_007258455.2). Classification (NCBI taxonomy): domain Eukaryota; kingdom Viridiplantae; phylum Streptophyta; class Pinopsida; order Cupressales; family Cupressaceae; genus Sequoia; species Sequoia sempervirens. The sequence goes on along the minus strand of VDFB02392949.1, from coordinate 11,944 downwards.
AGTTGTCTTGGATTCCCTTGAAATCAGGGATGTGGAGTCGAGCAACTTCCCTTGAATGATGGAAAATACTTCAAAATAGGTGTGTGACTGGTAGAAATAGTTAGTATGTATTGTAAACAAGTTTTGTTGTGAAGAAAGAGAGAAGTTTTTGCATTTTTCCTGTGTTTTACTCGTGCGTTTTCAAAAATAGAGATCTTGAAGGCACTGTACATATTGTTTTAGCTTTGTATCTATGTTCATTGGGTAGTATAGTGTAACTTTCATCTTTCATAAAGGTTGCTTAGTGTAGATTTACTGTTTCTAATTCTTAGATTAGAGTGTAGGGTGTTAGTTTTCTTTATTTTGAGTAGTGAGTTTTAAAATGGCTCTCCCATAAACTCTATCCACGGGATCTTCCTGAGACTAGCAGGATATGGAAGGGGAGCCACACTTTTGTAAATATCTAATAGTAGGTAGCATAGGGAATGGAGCTAAGGTTATCAAACTCAAACCCTAGGCAAGCTAGAACAGTCTGGTTAGTCGTTTGAGGAAGAAAAGATAAAGAGAATAGGCAAGGGAAGAGACCACTGTACGGAATCCGTACAGCTTCAGGTAGGGTTAGACATTATCTTCACTTGAAAAAAGGGTTGAAGTTTTAATCAATCTTTTGGAAGGAGATTTGTATCAAAGAACAGTGAAACCCTAGGTATTAGGCCAATTAGCCCTAATAGTCCTTGTTTGTAGGAATCCACCGTACAGATGAAACAGAGGCCTGAAACCTTGTGAAAGATTTAAAGCTCCAAAAAGGGTGTCTGAAAGTGACATTTGTTTGCTAGGTCATTTGGAGAGTTTGGGCAGGAAAAGCCAAAAACTGACTGGTAAGGGCTAGTAAAATTAGGTCTCTTCAAGGCAAGATTTTGAGATCGGGTAAAGTGAAAGTTAAAGAACCTCCAAGATGCATTCCATAGAATGTGAGATGCAAGGAGACAGTGTTTCCAACTCCCCTACAAGCAATTCAAATCTGGTAAGGAAGATGGCACTTAGATTCTTCTAGGTGTTGGAAGAAGATAGCAAATTCAAGTGGTGTTTGTCTACCAAAGGTAAAGCACAAGGTAGGAAACTCTTTGAGAAGAGTTGGAGCAGGGTTTGGTTATTCACCCAAGCTCAACAAGAACCCATTGGAGTCAAGTTCCAGGAAGGAGACAGTGAGAAGGTCTTCTAGTAGTTGTGCAAGCAACCTTTGTGTTCCTAACATACACCACATACCAAAGTTATACCTCTTGATAACTTTAATAAGGTGCCACAAAAGAAAATGACTTTTCGAGCTTCATGAGACAAGCAAAAATTCATATGCTTGGAACTCATGAACAAACACGATGGCACCACAGGCATGTAGGTTGTGTTATGCAAGGTGGCCATATAACAAATGCAAAATACAACATGCAAAGGATGTTAAAAGGAGTCTTGCTTAGTTCATGTGAGGTCTTTAACTTAGGGAACATTGTGTCTAATGTCTCCAAGAGAGGACTTCAATCAAATAATAGAAAATTTGCAACTTAGGGGATGTAGTGTGTCACATCAAGCCACTAAGAGGAATGTAATATGCTAAGATAGATCATGCTCATGAAGGAAATTACACCCAATCTTGTCCACAAAGTAACAAATACATCGTACAAAGTAAGAAGGGTGCACTAAGAACCATGAAAATTGAAAAATGCAAAAGAATAATTCCAATGTATGCCCCCACTTTAAAGGAATTGCTACACACCATATTGTGAGCAATTAATTTAAAGTATCAAAATGAACAATGAAAAAAGAAGAAAGAAGATATGAGAGCCAACTTGGAAAGCCCTATGCCAAGTCATATGTTTTTGAGTAAGGCGACGTCATGCAAAGGAAAGGAAAACAAAAAGAAAGGAAAGGGGTTTCCCCCAAAATGTAAACACCAAACACATAAGGGATCTATGGATTTGGGGTCAGTATGTTCTTTGTTGCAATATTGTTTAGAGAGCTCAGAATTGTCATCATCCCCTAAATACGCATAACTAGAAGAATGACACAAAGAGAGCAAAAACAAAGAAAAAGAAAGAACCTTTTGGGTCAACATAGAAGAGAGATAAGGTGTTTCGACACTTTGCATCATCCCCAAAAGGAAAGCACGATCCAAATAAAAAAGGAAAGGCGAAAGAAAAAAGAAAATCTTTTGGGTCAGCATGAAGGTGACATGAATGTCTCAATGCCTTGCATCATCCCCAAAAGGAAAACACAACAAAAGGACAAAAGAAAAGACAAAGAAAAAGGAAGGCCATTTGGGTCAACATGAAAGATACATGAATGTATCAATGCCTTGTGTCATCCCCAAAAGGAAGACACAAAAAAAAAACAAAAGAAAAGGAAAAATCAATGTACGACATAGATAAGAATGAAGGTAAAAATAGAGGAATGCCACAAAGAGAGAGGACATCAAATAGAACACCACGAGGGATCACATTACACACATACAAAGGAAAAATAAAAATAAAATGCAAAAGACTAGTAAGGAAAATGTGAGTCAACCGACAAGCAAGTCATCTTCCTCCCAATCTTAGTCGATAGAAGCAAAAGGTGAATAATGCAGGTAAGGGAAATGACAAATGTATTAGTAGGACAAGGCTCACAACTTCTTGCCCCCATTGGGTGCAAGGAAAGAATGAGCCAAGGTGGGTGATGGGGAAGGTCATGTAATAGTGAGAAGGGAATGTTCTACAACTATGACATGGCAAGGAGTTGGAGGGTCGTTTATGGGATTATTGGATAGCAATTATATCGCCATCAAAATGATACTTGCTAAGTATTTCTTTCAATGTATGACATTCATCACTTCTATGTCCAAGAACATGATGATATGCATGATGCAGAACTTTAGAATCTTTAGGATATATCACCAACCTATTCATAGGTCGTAATAGTATGAGTCCTTTGTTTTAAAGTATTTGTAATTTCCTTTCACATTCAAGTGATGGATGGAGAGGAAACTTTAGTTTTTATAACCTATAAGGCCCATTGCATTTACTAGATTCACCCTTTTCTTGAATTGAAGGAGGAGGACCCATAGTGATCCTCTCATCCTTGTCATTGTTATCAGTCAGGGGTTGCTCTCGAGGAAGAAGGACATTCAAATTTGGAGGGGAATAAAAGATCACTATGCCATAATCACAAAGCCTCAGATATTCTCTAGGAGGCTTGTTGTTATTAGAGGGATCTTGATATCCTAACTTTGTTGTGTTTTCATCTTTTGGATTTTGCTCTAAGTGTTGATGAATGTCATGTTCAATTATTGTGTCACATCAAAATGGTAAATTTTTTTCCATAGGTTTCTTCAAGGTTGATTGGAGTACTGGTAAATTTTTATCATAAAATGGTTAAGTGGTTGTTTGTTTAGAAGAACCAGGTTCACCTTGTGTAGGGAACTTAGGTTCTACATTTGTTTTAGGATGTAAGTAACCAAATATATTAGGAGGTGGTACTATAGGAAGGTCTTGTTGTTTCATGGATAGATAAAAGGATGCATTAGCTTCAAGGTTGTCAAGGCATTCATTTAGGAACTTATTCATGCTATCATCATCTTCTCAAATGATATCAACATCATGAGGAGGACAATCATTAAGAGTTGAAGGAGCATGAGGAAGTTCAATGTCACTAGGATCAGTTCCAAAGGCACAACTTGACATATCAACTAAGGATTTTAATGACATCCAAAGCTTATTAAAACACATATCCATGATGCAAATGAATGAAAGAAAACTAAGTGCAAGAAATTGAACAAAAAAACAAATTTGGAAACAACAACAAAAATGTAACCACAAAAAACAAAAATGCAGAGAATCAACTAGAAATGACAGAAATTGCAGTGCAAAATGTGCAACTGGTCTAAGTCATCCAGGGTGGAGAATGAGTCTAGGTAGTGATATTTTTGAATTTTTTTAGAATTTTAGAATTGTTTTTTATGATTTTTAAGTTTTTAGATGCATATATAATATGAATATGTAGAATTTTATTGATTTTTAATGAAATGAAATGCTAAGATGCAAGATAGATGAGCTTTTCACCAATGCAAATTTTAAAACCCTAGAATGCAATTTGAAGAATGCAAAATGCTATTCCTAGGTTGTAAATGCACTTTATATTAGAAATATGATGTTCAAAATGCAGGTTCATCAAAATGAACCAAATATTTTTGGGATAGGGGGACTCTCTTACACTCCTAGGGTTTTGCACCTAAAAGGAGAGAGGAATCCCAAAAACCTTGATGGCTCACTCAAGAATATTCCCTTGAGAATCCAACGCAAAGATGATTGAAATTTGTCTAAGGGGAATTTCCTAGATTTAAAGAACTGATAAAAGAGAGTGAATACTGATGCAAAACTAATGAAATGCAAGATATTTGAAAACATGTTGTGATATGCAAAAAAAACTAAAAATGCAAGTAAACTATAACAAAAATTAATGAAACTCAAGAGGTGCACCTTGAAATTGGAAAGTAATGGAGAAGAGCTCTGGAATCCTATAGAAATCACTGCTGACGCCTATTGGGACACTTACACCAAGTTGGGTGACTTAGTCCTATTGCGGGAAAATTCTACCAGAATAGGTTTTAGACAAAAGGGTACTCAAAACTATATAAACTACTTTTTCAGGCATAGTAGTGGGACTAATTCACCATTGAAGGTGACTTAGTCCACTTCCATATTTTGGGAAATTCAAAGGTGCAATGTGTATCTCCCAGTTTGCACTTTAGCTTCTCATAGGTTTCTAGATCTGAAACCATAGAAATTGACCTGTAGGTGTTCTCCAAGCTTCTTTTAGGGCATTGACCACTTTGAATAACTTTGATGATTTTTTGACACCTATTCACACCTTTCTCTTTGATAAATTTTCACACAAGACTTGCAAAACAGATGCAAAGAGGGGGAAAAAGTGTTTAAGGGTTAGTGAATAGGGGTTTAAGTTGGTGAAACCCTGGTTTGGTAATTAATTGAAAATGAAATGAAATGAAAAGAGAATGATGAGTGAACAAAATGTAATGATACAAAAAACCAAACCCTTGAAGTAAAAATCTAAAGATATGTAATTAGAAACTCCAATGGATGTATGCTTGAAAATGCCTAAAATGCTTAAGTGAATGCTTGATAATTGCTTGAATGATTAGTAAAATTAAGGAAGATTAAGAAGAATGAAATGAGATGAAAAACTCTATATTTATACACAGTTATGTAATATTTCCCAAAAATACCACATCACAGGTTGACCTCAAGGCTTAGAAAATAATATCCTGCTAGAATTTTGAAATAATTTTGATTTTTGTGCTAAGTGGGACTAATTCACTCCTAGTAGTGTCTTGGTCCCACTTAGGCAATAAATTTAAGTGGGTTTTAGGAATTAAAGTGTATTAAATGATGTATAACATGATTATTCTAAAAAATATACATAAGTAAGGCCTGTAAGTGTATAATAGGGCCATTTAAACATAAGAAATGGTTAAATTATTAATGAAAAGCCTAGAAAAGTGTGAAAATTTGTTACAACACTTGGTAACACTTTGAAATAAAGCTTAGTAAGTGATAGAAAGAGGTTGTTTAAGTGAATTATATTAAAAAGCTCCTAGAAAAGTGTGGGGTAAGTGCACCAAGATGGTTCCCAAAAAGGGGACTTAAGTGGCCACTTTTTTTCTGAAATCAGGAAATGCTGACCTTGGACGTGAAATTGAGCATAGTTATACTCAAAATTTTGAGATGGAACAAAAACAAGGATCAAAGTGCTCCGAGTCTACTTTCTAAAATACTAATTTATTTTGAAAATGGTTGACATTAAGGGGTTCAAAAGCGGGATGTACACAAATTGGTACTATTTTTGTCAGAAAAACATAACATAGCAACTCTTGTACGACCTGAGCATGGTGAACTATTTTTTAGTATTTTTAAAATCACTATGGTCAGAAGTTAGCTAACAATATCTAGTTGATGCAAATTTTTTTTGATAATTTTTTAATGAATATTTGATTTTTTACTAATTTTCTAAGTGGGAACTTCCTGAAAAGCAAAATTTTGGCCGTGCTTCCATACAAATTTTTGAAAATAATTGATTTTTTTTTATTTATTTATTTTAAATTTTTAGAATGGAGTCTAGTTTCTAAAAATGTAATTTATTTTGAAATTTTGATGAATGGTTAATTTATAAAAAAAAAAACACCAAACACTATTTTTTATCAAAAAACAAACATACAAACAAAAGAAATTATGGATGAAAGGCTTAACATTGTCAAAAAGTGAAAAAAATTACATCGTTGGATACCTAAGAGAGAACCTAACATTACCCATGTGTTCGATTTTGTCGATATTGAACTAAATGCAATCTTGATGGTGAGCACAGACTCGATTACGTGAAAAACTATATAATTTGCAAAAACACGTCTCTAGCCTTGTTGGGAATGCGCTCCAAGCCTTTGGGTTGGTATCCCAAGGTAAATAATTTCAATTCTTTCTTTTTTTTTAATGCGAAATAACACTAGTGCGTTATAACGTGAGCACGTTTTCTATTTTTTTTTCAAAAATAGCCACAAAATTGTTACCCAACTTTACGCACCCACCCTGTGAAAATGTGTTACAACACTTCACAACACTTTTACAAGGCATCATATTAAAGTTCTTATTGATTCACAAGGGTCCAAGACCTAATGTGAATGTGTTGACCACATTATAATATTAAATCTAGGAAAAACTAGGCCAACATCCATAAGAAAGACCCAAATGAGTGTGAAAATGTCCAAAGATACATTTTTCTATGCTACAATAGCCAACCACATAACCTTCGAAGGACACCTCGTCGTGCATGTAATGGTCAATATAAAATAGAGGAAGTAGTGGGAGTGAGGATTGGAATGCACTAAATGAGACTGTTACACCAACAACATCAACACCATTCATCCCCCCTAAACGTCGCTAATTTTCACTACTATTTTGCAATAGTATAGTGAGAGTCTCTGTTCTACTCAACTTTTTTTGTTTAATTAAGAAGGAAAATTAAATATTTTGAATTTTCACAACCAATAATAAAAACCCATGTATTTGGATACCACTATGTAATATTTTAAAAAATTCTCATTTCAAGACACCTTCGAGACTCATCTTAAAGAAAATTATAAGATCAACAATGTTGCAATTTTTGATATATCACAGTGCGAAGCCTTACATAGATAAGTGAATAAGTATACAAGACTGAAATTTTGAGGGAAATATGTGTGAATATAAGTAGCAAAAATATCACAATCCCTACGCATAATTGACCTACAAAAGGCTATTGCATTATTTGCTGCCTAGTGGTCTTATCTCAAGATAGAATGCAATGTGTGAATGCATTCTTAATCACCAAATCTTCCAAGAAGTTATAACTCACTAACATTTTTTTTTAATTTTTAGATATGCATCTGAAGGTTTATTGGCAAGAATCCCAACTTTGGGGGATTAGCAAGCTTTGGTTTTCTTTATAGCTTGGAAAAGAGGATGATGAAAGGATGTCTAGATTCACACACTTAAATTTGGGGGATACAGGTAGCATTTCAACAAGCAAGATCACCCCGCACACTTGACTTCATAAACCAAATACCACGTCCACATCTTCAAATAGCATGGAATCACCAAAGAATAGAACTCATAAATTAATGATTTTTTTAAATATATACACATCAAGCCATTGAAAAGTGGTATTAGTTGCCTCAATTTTTTTTTTGCATAATTCACATGGAACTTGGGAATCACCTAGAGAGATGAGCAAAATTTTTTTATAAAAAATTATGCGTGGCACAATAGTTAGACTCAAGAATCAACCAGTCAAACACATGTTGTGCTTAACAAGGAACATTCAAACAAGTGTCTCATAGCCTTAGTTAGATATGAGTGTGTTTCCAGCTAAGTTATTCCATGTGGCACTCTAGTATGTTGCATGTTCAATATTTATTCACATTTTACTAGATATGATTGAGTCTCTAACGACATAATAAACCTCCAAGAGAATCCATAAACTACAATGCTATAGAATTTTATGTGAGGGTCTGTAGCACAACAACAAGATACATTATCACTACTTCGATGAACAAGGTGTAAGTATATACCCTCCACACCTATAAAAGTATCTTATATTGAAGAAATATGATAATTTTAATCTAGCTATGTTCATTTTTTTGAATTTATAATGCTTGAAGTCACCTCAAATTTTTATTAATGAAGCATAATGTGATAGGTCTATTGGGAAATCAAACTTCATTCATGAGCAAGGAAGAGATTCTTCTTGGTATATTTCAAATAATGTGTACATGGAAATTTTTGGAGCAACATAAGTGGTGTTTTTAGAGATGCCAAATTTTATCAAGCTTTCATGGTTGTCCATTATTGCAGGTTAACATATAAATTGGATAAACATATTGGTGCTATGTGGGAGATTGAAGGGATTTTGACAAGAAAATAAATTTACATTTGAACCACAATCTTAGACTATCGTCTAGTTTTTGCTACTATGAGCACTGCAACCCCTAAATATCACATAATGGGCCTATTTTTTTGCATCTTCTTTAGGTCTTGTTGGCTCTCAACTTGGAGGATCTTCACAACTAATAGATTTTGTGGCTAAATCTCATAGGGTTTTGATGACTATGGCATTTAATCCTTGAGGGAGATTAAGTTTGTAGTGAAAATATTGAATAGTAATGCCTTTTTTTTTACCATATTTGGCATGAAACAATAATTTTCATTGCTTTCCACTTTTTTTCCTATTACTATGAACAAACAAGCACGAGTTTGATGGTTTTGAGTTGTTTTTTAGGAAATTTTCTACTTGCAGATGCCTCATATGGCTGGATAAAGAATTAGGTGGAATGTTGGATAACTTATTGGCTATATGTTGAGATGTAATTTTGTGTAGTATTATGAAGGACCTTATCAATATTTCATAAGATTTTAGGGTCAGTGTTTTAGAAATAGTATATAGTTCACCATATTTTATTCCTTCCAAGTTTGTGAATTAAGTAATTAGACAAATTTAGAACCCATAAAATTACACACAAACACAGGAATTTAATGTGGTTTGCCAATTTGGCTACATCCACAAGAAAGTAGGGAAATTATCCTCTTTATTCAATGTAGGATCATACATAGAGTTTTCCCAAACACACACACACACACACACACACACACACACACACACACACACATATAAGTCTTCAAGAGAAGATGAAGGGACACAAATGTCCGTTGGGCTTCATATACTCAACAATCTCCCACTTGAAGTCCAACAACTACTACAACATATTAGACATTCCCCTACTTCTCTCCCATTATAGCATCTTGATAATACCAAGAGAAATCCAACTTCATCTTGAAATCCAAACACCAAGACCTCCATCACAACTAGAATGAGTGTATTCACTATGTCGCTTCATTAACATTCTAGCTACACACATGCCCAAACTTCTCCCAATATACTTTCTTCATCAATGCATCCACCGGATTGCTCAACACTCCCACTGCATGAACAATGTCTGGATGAATGCATACCTAGAATGAGTGCATTACTCACGTTGCTTCGTTAACATTCCATCCAATAAGGCACCATCATAAGTGGCACCACAAACTTATCTAACAAGGGTGACTCGACCATAGGACACAACAACATATCCAACCCATACAAAAATTCTTAACAAGTTGTATATTCCAGTGTTCTACACAAAAATTACCATCTTCTAGGATAGAAAAACACACCAAAAACCATTGATGTGCAAAAAATATAAATATCCTTATATTGTAGTCAAATGAAAAGCACACATATATCCTTAAACTGATGTTGCATGAGAAATTTCAACCAAAAACAACTCAATTCTACCAATCAACACTACACCATCATGAAGCTCTCCAAGCAAATGACCATAGTACTCAATACCAAGAGCACCAACAAGGCCACTGGCAAAACTCCCACTGCACATTTGCATAAACTGGGAACATAACATGACACTATGATCTAACAACTCCACAAAGGAAGAACACATGCTCCAAAGAGTATACCCTATATCAAGAGAACATCTATCATGCCAAACACTCTAATCTAGAATGAAGAGTCCACCATGACACAACAAAAAAAATCTTGTAAACAAGAACCAACATCTCCAATTACATGAAGATAGCCATCACCTGACAACAACAAAACTCTTTCTACCAAGAGCTCCCACTGAAACTTGATACCGATATATCCATGGTGTCATGATACACATGCAACAATTCCAGCTAGTCACTCTAATCATCCATCATCTCATCTCAAGGAAGAAAACCAAAAAGCTATATCAACAGTGAAGAATCCAAAAGAAGCATGCAAACTAGGATATCAAAGAGGATAATCTACCAGATCCATCTCAGATTCAATTTTCCAATCTACGAGTATCACATGAACCTCATAAATAAAATTGAATCAATGATATCACCAACTTCTTACAACTGCAATTTCTCCATACCTTTATTCTTAAAAACATTACAAATTGCACATCTGCAATAAAAATATTATCAACCATGTCCTTTCACGACCTCTCACATGCATAAAAAAGCAACAACCACTTTCAAATAAGTGAAGAGACCAATCGATGATGCTACTTTTCTAGTGATAAATCAAAACTATTATCAATCCTCAAAGAGGTTTCTTCCTCATCTTTCCCACACCCTTTCTATGACACATTTCCTATAGAGAATTCTTCTTTTCTTGCCTCTTGAAGGCTTGGTGAAGGCCTTCTTCTCAACCTTGTACCAGTTCTTGTATAAGTGCCTCCTTAACTCCTCACTGAGATGCTGAGCCCATAGAGTTTTTAGCATGCAGATATCGAGGGATTTTGATGTAGGCCACCACACCTACAATCACCATGGGTGGAGTCTCCATAAAAGTCATTGTTTTCATAGGTCTCTTTTTTGTGAAGCTTGGGTTTGGGCTTCTCAACCTCTTTGATACCCTTCTCTCCCTGGATCTCTCATACTCTGTGATCTAATACCAATTTTTAAGTAATTAGAAAATTTAGAACCCATAAAATTACACATGGACATAGGAATTTAATGTGGTTCACCAATTTGACTACATTCACAAGAAAGCAGGGTAATTATCCTCTTTATTCAATGCAACACCATACATAGAGTTTTCCCACACACACATGCACATGCACACACACACACACACACACACACACACACACACACATATATATACAATAGTCTTCAAGAGAAGACGAAGGGATATAGATGACTGTTGGGCTTCATATACCCAATAGTTTATGTACTAGCAGTGACATGCACAAACATGCAACAATCAACTGATAGGGGTTCACCACAAATGGCTATCCAATGGGAAGTAAGAAACAAACTTTTTTTGGGAATGCAATGTGAAATATAAATAATTTGCAATATTTTCAATTTTTTGATTGAGTCAAGAAAGAGAAAGTGTCAAGTAATAAGCCAATATGAAATAACATGAGGTCAGTTTATAGTAAGAGGTAAATCTTATTATTATGGATTTTACCTAGGAAAAAATAGGTGGAGGAGATTATAGTGAAGAGAGATGATGGAAAATAAATTTATACATTATTATGGATAATTAGATGGATAGATTAAGCATATCGATACATATGTATTAAAGTTTAAGCGAATCTATTTGTGCAATGAAAGATATCAATTTGAATCACCTAACTTGAACATATTATAAATCAGTTAATTTTGGTGAAGAGATTATTTTATGTCTTGATTTAATTCAAGAATTGTAAATCATTTTAAACCTCATGTTATAGTCCACTTCTCCATTCTTATCTCACACACAATTTATGCGAGATTAAGAACCATTTGCATAAATCACAAAATCGATCTTTGTGTTTCCACATCAAAGTTTATTAGCTGGAAATTGATTATGAAAA
>VDFB02392948.1:0-22416 GCA_007258455.2 Sequoia sempervirens | reverse complement strand
GATTGCGATTTTTGCAAGTAATACAGAATAAATGCAAATAAATGATATATCTCTGAGAACTACAGAATCAATAGCAAATACTGAAGCTTCTCTAATATTTAGTCTTCTGAAGATGATTACAATATAACCCAGTTGCATGCAAATGACAATACAATGATATTAATGAAAAAACCTGGTAAAAAGCAGCGATCTGATCTGGTGTTTTGATAGTACGGCTGCAACAAGTATGTTCTCCCTCAGGCTAAGGATGGCATATGGTTCCAGATGCAGGGGTGCCACTCTGGTGAAGATATCAAGCCAACAGGGTAGGCGTTTCTCCTTTAGGCAAAAAGACGGCTCAATACAAGGTAGTACGGCCTGGTACAGGTACGGCCTGATGTCTGAAACAGCATTTAATAATGTACGACCTCCTTGCTAATCAATGTCTGGATCTCTGGATATGGTGCGCCCTTGATAGATGAATGCCTTCTGAAAGGATGAATGTGCTGAAGCTCTGTAAATAATAAACTCTGAAGCTCTGTGATTCCTCCTGAATGAAGAAACCTCTGCTGCAATAAATCAAGTGCTATTTCACACCTTCTGAATTGCTTCCAGTGGAGATGGCTCGTTCCCCAAGGAATTCGAACTCGAAACCCTAAAGTCTCTTGCTCAGATCAAAGTTGATCAGTTCTCAAATTCAATAATCTCATCATGGCACACAAACCAATGCAAAACCCTTTATCTCTTCAAAGGTGCGATTTCCACAAAGATAGGGTTTTAATAAAATATTCACTTTTAATTCTTTTAATTTCTCCATAGTCTCAGCTCGAATATTAAATCATAATTTAATTGCCAAATAGGCCCCTTCTGATGATGGCGCACCCCTCAAGAAGAATCACTTAAGTTATAATTTAATATTATAACTTTATATTATAATCATTAAATAATTAATATTTAATTAATACAATTAAATATTAATATTTCTCTCGTTACTTATCCGATGACTGTTCCGTCTAAAGCTGACGAACACTGAAGTGATTCCGAACGCTGCCAATCTCATACTGCTAAAAATAGCAGGGGTCCCACGCTGACTGCCAGGAACTGCTAAAAATAGCAACTCTGCAAAAAGTCTCTGATCGAGCCCAAACGAAAGACTACTGATCAAACTCTGCTAACTGAAGCTGAGCCAAGCTCCCAAGTGACCCTCTATCCAGTCTATCAGCCTACGAGGGTCGTGTGATAGGCCAATCCTGTACTCCGAGAGATGTCACTGAGAAGGGGACATGACAAAAGCCTTTCGGCTAAGAAGATTGAACTTTCCCTTTGTTCTTAGTAGAAGATTTGGCAAAGAACGCTTGCTCTGTGGAGGTGGAACTGGTACTGCTTCCAAACTGTTGTCTCCAACAATCCTGTTGTAGAAGCTTGTTACACTAGTCTGGAAACTTCAAATCAACATTTGTGGAAGTAATATTTAGTGTTTCAATGAAATGCTCATAAAAGTTTGGCAAACTCTTCAAAGTAATGACGACCATGTCCTCTTCCTCCATTGTTCGACCAATCGCCTCCAACTGATCACGAATGTCCTTAATCTTTGTCAAATGTTCCTATAAGGACATTTTCTCATCCATCATGATGGAAAAAAGCATGGTCTTGAGAAAGAACGCTCTGCTCTTGTCAAAGGTTTCATGAAGAGCCTTCAAATGATTCCAGATTTTCGTAGCAGTTTTGCCAGACGGTACCTGAGGTAGTTGGTCATCTGTGATTGAGAGTTTGATGAGCATGACAGCTTCTTGGTTGCGTTCATCCCATTTGTCCTGGTCCTTTCCGGCTACAGTGGGACGAGTTGAGTTCCCCAAAACGACCTAATCGAGGCAACGATATTCAAAGATCGTAAGCGTGTGCTGCTTCCAGGTGTTGTAATTCTTCTCATTGAACTTCTGGCTACTTTCAAGCATTATATTTGTCAGAGATGTCATCACGTACCCCGAGGTCAAACTAGTGAAGGCACAAAAACCACTGCACTGAAAAACAAAAACAAGTTTTGCACGACAAATTCCAAGACAGAAATCGAAACCCTAGCATGGAATTCAAGGTATAAAACCAATGCAAAGTTTTTTTAAGACAAAACCCAGAAAATTTGAATACCCAAAAAATTTCGACAGCACCCACATGCACAAATTTCAAGGCACGAACTTCGAGACCCAAAAAAAATTGAAGACAACCCAGTTGAGATCTCGAAGAGCAACCACTATTAGAATAAAATTTCGACTGGAAATAAGCAGTAAACCCTAGTTAAAGGGCAGAACCCTAGGTCTACTTATGCGCGCGCGGAAAACACGAAATGCGTAAAGCAAAAAACAAATTTAACTCCGCATCGAGGAGTCATTGGCTGGCATTGGCCTGAATCTGGCTTTCGGTAAAATGCAGTGACTCGAGACAAAAACCGAAGCCCGGAATCCGCGCCCGCAGCGTTTGTCTGAAAATCGACGAGGAAAACGAATCCAAAGAGCGCCCAAATCCGCGGTAGTCCGCCTACCAGCCAGCAAAGAAGCCCGGCCGGAAGCGCAGGAAGTCGGAAAGTTTACCGGAAGCTTCAGGAGGTTCAATATCTCCCGGCTCAAAGCGAACGAACCTCCTGATATGAAAGGATTGTCAAAACGATGTCGCCCGGATGGAGCAAACGGAATAAACGGCAACCGGACAGCCCTGAAAACCTTAAAGGGCATCTTCTTTATGAATTTTGTAATCTAAGATCCCAATAACCCTTTCTTCTCTCGATATTTCACAAATTTTCAAAGAGATCTCTAATTTTTTATTTTTTAGAAAAAATTTCCAACGAAATTTTTAAAAAAAAAAAATTAGTTCCCGCTCTGATACCATGTTCTAGAATGAACTGGTAATTCTATTACTTGCTTGCATAACAAGAAGAAAAGATTACAATATATAGCAGTGACAAAGCACTATAGGCATTTATGAATCTAGCTACTTCAACTAACTACAACTGTAGACATTTAAGATGTCTACCAACCTCTCCCTACTCACTACAGAAGACATTTAAGATGTCTAAACTAACTAATTACATTATTGACCATTAACAGTATAAAGAAATATTATTCTAACAATTCTCACAATAAAATATTCCTCCAATCGTTTCCGGGTTTCCGATCGAATCTTCCCCAAATCCATGTTCATGTCTTATGTGAAATACAGTTTGCATCTGTATATTTGCATCACTATTGTCATCTGCTATTCGATGATCCCTAACCAAAAAAATACGTGTCTATTCCCCTGAAAATCACATTCAGAAGGCACTGTTGAAGGTATTTTTGCTGCTAGAGAGAACTATTGAAGGCGTTTTTCCTGTTACAAGGCATTATTGAAGGTGTCTTTTGCTGATATAAGGCGCTTTTTGCTGATGTAAAGCATTTTTACTATTAATATAGCCTGCTGGAAGCAAGAGCAGATTGCCACAACCTGTTGGAAGCAAGAAGACTGCCATGACCTACTGGAAGCAACAAAAGCCTGCCATGTTGAGTTATTTGGTCAGTAGTCTGCTTTACTTTTTCAAAATCGCCCTTTTCTTGTTCAAGGATAATACATCCCAAATAAAATCATAAAGCAATTGGACAATGTTACTTTGTATTCCCTTTTATTTCCAAAAGATCTAAAGCTCAGAATTTGCCCCCTTTCATTTTGTTCAAATTTGTAAAATTTTGAAATAATTGTCAAAACCAGCTTAATCAGTACCTCTGTCTGTGTTTACCACCAAATCTAGGACATTAAATCAAATTTGTCTCTGAAACTTATCTTTCTAGAAACTATACTTATCCACAATTTCAATGAGTACAAATGCTTGGGGGTCCAATTTTTCCACCTAATAAATTTTAATCTCTGAAAATCAGGATAGTTTGCCTAAATTGCATTGGAGAGGAGTCTGTCTTGTCTAAAAACAATTAGAATTTTCAAAACAACATAACTTTAACATACAATGGCCAAAAATGGCTTAGGACCACTCATTTTTTATGTAACTGCTGGGTCCCAAAACCGCTGCTCCATTTCCTAGAATGAAATCTCACTCACAAAGCCAAGGTTGTCATCATGCAAGTGAGATCAGCTCATCAACAGATTGTAAAAGGTTGAAGGCCAACTTTACAAGAATGGGTTTTCTCTCCTACACTTTGAGCTCAGCTTAGACTCGGGAGGGTATTCCTAGGGGTATACCTTAATAGGTATTTGGATCAAACAAAATGAACAACTAAAATGATAACAGCTAAACCCAAACTGCTTACTTGACCCCAAAATCTGTCACTAGGTCAAGAAAGACTAGCTGTATGAAACTCCTATATAGTTCATTTGATTGTGAGAGCATGACCCACATGAAATAAGTTCAATTTTTAGGTTCACATAAGTTGTTTCCCTCATTATATCGATGATCATGAATGCATAGAAGGTGATTTTTTTTTCCTACACTACTGGTTGACGTTTTTTATTTGTTTTGATGGTGTGACATTGGTAAAATGGTTCAAGACTGGTGCCTACTCCTTGGGCAACATAATCGCATTTAATTAGGACAAGAACAAACTGAAACCAAATGACTTATGAGTTGTGTATTTGCAAACAAAGATTATGAAATTTGTAATAAAGCATACTTATTAATGTGAGAAAAATAGAAAAAAGTTATAGAAGCTAAATAAAAAAAATTGCACACATAATAATATTATACTTCTATTCCACATATTCATGTTGAATAAGATAATACAAATATATAAGATGACTTATCTACCTCGTAAAACAACTCCACTAACTTTTCACACTAAATCTAGGTGGGTTGTTCGACCACCTTTATTTTCTTCCTCCTATTTTCACTCCTAAATTTTTACGAGTTGTGTTAACGACTCACACACAATTACAAACTCACAATAATATAATATCATATGCACATGATATTTTAATACTAACAAACCTATCACAAATGATGTAATAGTCCTAACAAATCTGTGTAAAGATTAATTCCTAACACCTACAATAATTACAAAGTTGTTACTACAACTCACTTTACCTCTAATACATGTGAGCCCTAACATTAATTCCTAACACCCCCGTTAGTGCGAACATAGGGATAAAGTACATCACATGAACTGAAAACAAAATCGTATACCTATGCATACTTTTAGGTCTGCATAATGCTATTTGGATCTTGTTGCACATGATCACCTACATACGAGAACTTATCCCACTTTCACTTCCAATGAATTTATCACCAGCCAATCACACTTCCAAGAAGTCGAGCAGTCAGACGATCTCTATAGCTAGCTGCTCTCCTATACAATTGTTTACAACATCAATGATATCTACATTCTCCTCTTTTCAAACTTACTAGGGGAGTGCTTACAATATTCTCAATTGTAGCCACTCAATCTTTAACAACATAGGAAACTACCACTACCATTGGAAGTTACCCTTAACTTTAGCCGATTTGGCACAAGTAGTTTTGTTACTAACACAATTTTGTGGCCCCATCGTTAGTGACTAACGAGAGGTCACTAAATGTCCTCCAACCTCTTATGCCTCCATCCTCCAATTAATTTGCTACTTAGCAAATTTGGCATTGAAGCTCAATTTTAGAATGCCCCCCCACAAGATGGACATCTCATACAAGCGAGAGTGTATCCAATTATAATATATCTCTTCAAAGTGTAATGTGGTGATTTGAGTATTCTATTCCAAGATCAATTTCAGGAATGCTTATGGAAGAGAGACCATGAATTTCTAACAAAAAAACTAACCTGTCACAATGGTTTCTTGGTGTTCATGGAATGCCAACACATATCCAATTTCAGCAAGCAAACCTACACCTTATCAACAACCATACTTTCCAAAATTTCACATACTACAACCTAAAGGAGTATGCTAACGTACCTTTCACTCAAGGGTGGGGTCACTGGTAGCAAAACAAAAAGAAAAATACATCCACACAGCAGAAGGAAAATTGTCTATCAGGCCATCATTTTGTTGCTCTTTCTTTTACAACAAACTTCTCACTAAATGCTAATTATATCATCAAAACCTTTTTGGGTTTTATTCTCCTATTCATCAGCTTAAATTCAGAACAATTTGATATTTTAATTTTGGTTAAGAATTGAGAGAGAAATCGCGATTTTACTGAACTAACAATAGAGGAGATAATTGGACGCCCAAACCCACTCTAATACCATGTGAGAAAAATAGGCACAAATTCTAGAAGCTAGATAAAAAAAATGCACACATAATAATATTATGCTTCTATTCCACCCATTCACATTGAATAAGATAATACAAATATATAAAATGAGTTATCTAACTCCTAAAACAACTCCACTAACTTCTCACACTAAATCTAGGTGGGTTGTTCAACCACCTTTATTTTCTCACTTCTATTTTCACTCCTAAATCTTTATGTCAGTTGTATTGACAACTCACACACGATTACAAACTCACAATAATGTATCATATGCACATGATATTTTAATACTAACAAACCTATCACAAATGATGTAATAGTCCTAACAAACCCATGTGAAGACTAATTCCTAACACCCATAATAATTACGTGAGTTGTTACCATAAACTCACTTTTGAAAAGCACACAATCTACTGAGAGGGGGGGGCGGTTGAATCAGTAGATCAAATTTATTTAAAATTCTTAACTCAACCACAGTTATCAGAATACATGATTCTTCACTACTAACCCCAACACAAGTAACTGAACATGAAACATGAATCTTCACTACTACTAAGCAACATCGAGAGCACACATACACACAAGAGAACACCAGATATACATGGAAACCCAAGTGGGAAAAACCACGATGAGAATAGTTGCTTGGATCTACTGTCCAAATCCAGCCTCACAAAAGCAGAAATATACAAGTTAATTTTACAATCTGAAGTAGGCACCAATCTAACAGAGACACCAATCCCCTAATGTATTTGTAGGCACCAACATACTGGAGACACCAACCCCAATGGAATCAGAACAATAGGTAGAACACGAGTCCTACCAGAATACAGAGATAATGCTTGCGGATCTTCTATATATCTCATACACATGCCAGAGTTACAATTGACACTCTTCCTCACTACATATGATCTTTTGATATTGGCGCACACACTAAAATGCAACTCTCCCTTTTATATTCACCACCTTCTCTTCAATTTACACCTGCAGCCAACTTTTCTTCACACCGGTGTAATTCTACTTGACATCATTCACACTATGCATCTGTACAACTGAGAAATACATACATGATATTAAATTAACACTCTTTTATGTCGGCTAGGGATCTGCAAATAGCCAAGGATGACATAAGGTGGACCTAAATTCAAATTACATGAAACATGTAACACGTTGGTCCAAAATCAAATTTTATTGCCACCGAAAGGACATGATGCCATGCGCTACCACAGGGACCTTAATCAAGTCCTATCTTGACACCACACACAAGAATTGAATTCCGCATGCTACTAGTCGTTACCGCACAGGCCTTGAACACCAACTGGATGACAAATAAACACAGAGAACCTTTTGTCACTTCAATCTTTCTACCTGTTGAACATATCCTCCAGAAACTCTAGTATGATAGAACAAGTGTAGCCATACTCTCCTTTCAAATCGCAAAGCCTACTGTCATAGGAATAGATAAATGCATGATATCATACAACAACCACACCAACTTCCAGAAGGCAGACACTCCTCAATAAAACTAATAATGTATGCTTCTTGATTTAGTGATATGATTGATATGACAATACAATTACCAACACAGATAGGCATGCAACCACGCTAAGCTTCTAACACACAGCATACTACCAAAAATATAACATATATTTCTGCAAATCTCTGCAACTCAAAATGATAAGTCAAGGAGAATATAATGATAATTCAAGTACTCCTTGACACAATGACAACCTTTGACATCAATGACAACCTACGTTCAACAACTTTACCTCTAATACATGCAAGCACTAACTTTAATTCCTAACAATTAATCCATAACAGAGCTGCATAAATCCATATATAATATGAGAGAGATCATTACAAAGCTTGCAATGTTTTCAGAGTGTTGTTACATTCATCTAACTTAGCATTGCATTCGTGCTAGTAAATGTGACAAAGGAAAATCCCTAGCTACGACTAAGAAACCGTCTTGGATATAAACATATCACTATGGAGACATTCTGCAACAAAAACCACTTACAATACTAATCTCCCTTGATTTCACAAGCATATACCCCACCAAACAAACTAGACTGATATTTTTGGTTATCCTTCACCACACTAGCAATTTTCTAGCATTTGGAGACCACACAACAACCAACTTCCCCTCAAAATGACCAAAGCATTCACTATAATAGCTGCAAGGCAAAATCCTAATATGCAGCACTATAGCATTGCCAAAATCAACAACCTAGATCAACTCCCTCCAAAATAGACATCCCAAATGCTGAGGGAACTAAGTGAATTCAATGCAGTAGCTAGGACATTGATCTACAATAATGGCGAGTAGGTAGGCAAGTAAACACAGCACCATTACATTTGGTGCTCAAAACCCTTTTAAAATGCACTCAATAATAGTGGGCTTCCTTTGGCATAAATCTTGCCTTTGTAAACCAAGCATATCACCAACCTACTTGCTTGGATACCGACTTCTGAGCAACACTTGGCATTGTGGACGAAATTCAAAACCATGTCAAGCCCTAGAGATGGTTCAAGAAGCACCACAACTTATTGACAAACACGTCTCTTCTTCCTTCTTTATCACTTGTCGAAGGTATACTGGGAAGTCAAAACTTTGGTGAAGGTTCCTAGTTCATAGTTCCTTAGAAAGCTTCGACGACTACCTTTAGCAATTTCCCATTTCTTAGAGCTTCACTGCCCCATTAGAACTCTTTGAAAGCCTGTTATAACTGTTTCAATATTTAGAGCATTGTCGAGAACTAGACCCTCAATCGGGAACTTTTTACTTTGTTGACCTCTAGGGGCCCAACAAGAACTCCATGAAGTTCCAAAACCAACTCAAAACCAGACTCTTGTTGGGAATTTCGAAGGTCAAGGGAAAGTCATATCGCGTGCCAAGATCAAAGCATCGAGGAATCGGGGAAGTCCAAGAAGTCATCACAAAAGGGATGAGGAAAGGGGGAAGGCTGAAAATCCAACTCTAATAGATGTTAACAAAAGAACGATGGAGTTTCAACCTTTCAAGGATGGGTGAGAAAAGGTACCTGAATAAGGGGAAGTACAAAGTCCGACTCCGCTACGTCATATAGAGAAAATTGGCGGAATTTCGAACTTTTGGGGTTAAATGAAAAGGGGGGCTTGAATAAGGAGTGGCCATGTAATATCCCCTTTTCGGGATAACCCTAAATCTGCCCTAATTTATCAATTTCAAGTGATCACCTTGTCTTGTAATGTTCTTTTAAAGCTCACACATACCCTTTGCTGAACATAGGCCTCTTAGGAGCACTTAAGGGCTGAGTATTTAATGTATATATCAGCCGAACTTCTCCTTTATTTCTGCATAGACTCTTTATACAAACTGCTATAAAGTATAAACTCTTCTTTCCAATTTTATATCTATTCAGAGATCTGCAATGAACCTTCTTTAAATCTATTAATACATTTGTTTCTAAATCCATTCATAAGTCTGCTCAAATTTGCTGTTCAAATATGCTCTATAAGCCTTCTTGAATTTGCTTCTTGAGTCTGCCCCAAATCTGCTTCATAAGTCTACCTCTGTTTTAGTGATTTTTCCTTCTGAGATCTTTAGACAGGAAGTAATAAGTGGCTCGCTTGTGAGCAACCTTGGTCTGACTTTCCCTTCTGCTGTAATTTCTAGATTTCCCCGAACGTAGACCTGATCTGATGTGTATATAAACTTACTTCCCTTATTGATCTATCATTGGTCTGTATATTCCTCTTTTTAGATCTGCTGCTGTATATATTTATATTTTATTCCTTATCCTTTTATGGTTGATTCGATAGTCTTTTGTGTGCAAGATCTATTCTTTCTTCTCACCCACTCCTAAGCTGCTATTCCTATATTCAGTGCATATATTGATCTCTAGTTGATTCCTGTTTTTCATACTCTACTTTTAAATCTAATTATATTATATTGTTTAAGCTTCCCTGAATGCAGATGTATTTCTCCTTATAGATGATGATGGATCGATGGTTTAAGTGCAGAATATTTTCTTGGTTCTAACCATAGTTTGCTGCTATCTGGGGTGATCCGATTTTCAAAGAGTATCCTTATTAAAAATAATCCTCAGCCCAGAATACATTCCTCTTTCTATTCGATGCCTCATTCTTATTGCTGATCGATCTGCTCTCTTGATATTTCTAATCCTTCCTTCTTGCCTTATCCACCAATGATCTTCTGTCTGTACCATCCTCTTCCTTATGAAAGAATGCGATGCCTTTTGAGAGACACCTCTTCATTCATTAAGAGGGACATCCTTTTGTTAAAGCACTTAATCGCTGTCTTTTTCTTTGCATATAAGACAAATTTTGTCTTATTTACCTTTTGCCTCATATCTATTTTGTCTTATGTGCTGCACTTCCTATCATTATTAAATACAACTTTAATTGCTTCCTTTATCAACAGCGCTGCCTCCAATATTATCGCTATTTTTAAGACTTTATTAAATGTTCACCATACATAAGACTTGGGCGATTGTTTAGTTAAATTTATTTATTTTTTATATATGTTTTTATAGTCTTATACTATAATGATTATAATTATAATAATATTATTAACATTTATATTGTTATTGCTATTGTTATTGTTATTTTATTTATTTGTGTATTTCAATGCTTTATTATTTATTTATTTTTTATTTTTTTGTGTTGTAATTTCGGGGGCATGACAGGCCAAAGATTCGACTCCAAAAGACTTAAGAGAATTTTTGGAATGCAATGGATCAAGGTTTGAGGAGATATGTAGCAAAACAAGTACCAAGGGATGGGATGAATGAGGAAGTCCAAAAGTCCAATGGGTTGATGTCAGCATGATGTCATCGGGACTACTTACATCAGCATGACATCAGTAGGACAGCTTATTAAACAAGGGTATCAATGATGGGGCAAATCCAAAACTCCAATGAGAGGGTGGGAAAAGGCAAGATGTCAAATCAGGGAAGGCATGACCAAGATGACAAGTCCAACGAGTATTAAGGGATCTAAAACTCCTACGAGAGAGTGGGAAAAGGTGGGATGTTCAATTTTCAGGGAAGGCATGACCGAGATGTCAACTATGATGGGGATTAAGGGATTTGAAACTCCAAAAAGCCAACAAACAACACTTAGATGAATTTTACAAGGGTACAAGTGGGTTAGGAGGATCGGTAGGGAGGGTATACAAGTAAGGACAACGGCGAAAGGCTAATAAACACATAAAACATTAAGGAAAACCCCAAAAACACTCCAGAATTAAACCTTTTATAGATTTTGGGCATCATTTCACACTTAGGGGACCCATTAAGAATGTCTCAAATCAATTATCAGCAATGGGCCAAATATTACTAAGCCACACAAAATATAAGGGACTCAAGCAAAAATGACACTACAAATTTGAGTCCCAACAATTACAAACACTTTGGGATCTTCTACACAAGTGAATTTTGCTTTTAAGGCTTCTAAAATGTGTTTTGGAGAAGTAAGGGTGTAAAAACTTGTTTTGATTGTAGTCCAAGTGCAATGACTTGTTGAATTAAGATTTTTATTATTTTCTGGTCATTTTGGGTGCAAACAAAATTCAATCTTCAAAACAAATTTTGCAAACTCAAAACAACTCACAGCATTCAATATACATGATGCCTTTAGTTCATGATTATAGATCAAGCCATTATGCTTGAACTACTACATCTAATTGCTAACATGGCTCCAACAATGGTGTCATTTGATCACAAAACTCATAAGGTGTTGTGAATTGTATTGTTTTCGAACATTATAAGTGGAACCCAACTTAGACATGTGTAATCTTTGTAATCATATCATTATACATTAATGGCACCGTATCCTTGTAAATTAAAATCAATAACCTACAAGAAGCAGAAATAGTATCTAAATGCTAGCATCAATACAAGCCTCCATTTATGCAGATTTGTAGCCAATACAAGATATTGCGGCAAGAAATCAATAGGTTGTAAGATCAATTACAAGATCAAACACCTAACACTTGAACAAAAAAGAAAGATGTTCCCAATAATGATGTTCCTTCTTCAAGCAATTCAACTCAAAATATCGGTTTAAGACATAAAGTCCTTTAAAAATAGATCTTTTGACAACAAGTAAGCAGTTTGGCGATAAAGTTTGCCTACCAAATCAATGAGGCAATGCATTTTCGAAGGATAGATCTCTCCAAGTGGCAAACTAAGACTTACTTATTGTCAAAATCCTATAGGAGAGAGTCCAATTCACAATTTCAGATGATAGCTTGTCTACTCCTAATGCAAATGTTGTTGTCAATCGAGTTGATAATAAACTCAGCACTATAGATATTGTTGAGGCATGAAAGCTTGTTGAGCTTGTCTAATCATGATGTGGATGTTGATGTTGATGTCGATCTAGTTAATGAAGAGCTTAGTGTTGCGGATATTGAGAAACAATCTCCTAAGAAAATTCTAGAGTTGCATTCAATTCCCATAGAAGATAATTATTCACTTAGTATGTATGATTTCCCATTCTAATTCGGTTATTAATAATGAGCGTGCTAACATTGCCAGATATATGGCTTAGTACAAATTATTTGAAGCTATGGATATTGCCTCTTGTTGATTATACTTTTGCAATTAAGTTGTAAAATGAAAACCCGAAAAGGGTGGCTTACAAACTCTTCCCGTTAAGTTGAAAACCTGAAAGGGCAACTTAATGGAGACTCGTGATGAAAATTCAAGAGGGTGTCATTAAGTTGTGCATCTCTTTCCAAGGGGAACCTTTGTAGTAGCTCTCCACTCTTATCTTACAAAGGTGAAGATTAGGACTCCGATTTCAAGTTCTTTGAGCATGGTATTTGGAGATTTCACACATTGTCCATTGAG
Organism: Sequoia sempervirens; assembly: GCA_007258455.2. Lineage (NCBI taxonomy): Eukaryota > Viridiplantae > Streptophyta > Pinopsida > Cupressales > Cupressaceae > Sequoia > Sequoia sempervirens. Next base: position 9,360 of record VDFB02392948.1, on the reverse strand, counting down.
GATTTATCATTGCAACATATTGCAAATTACAACATATTGCCACTTATCACTACATCATCTTAGCAAATAATGTTCAACTCAAGACTTAAACACCAAAGATTACACTTCATTTTGATTTTTGATGACTATGCATGGAGCGAGATCATCATATGCCTTGATTTTTCCATGTAGTTGGCCTAATGGTGCAGAACTTGTACTCTTGAAAAAGAGGTCACAAGTTCAAATCCTGCAATGGGTAGGGCATGTACACCTCGTATTGTGAAGCACGAGTTAGGTGCCTTTAGCATACTAGGAGTACGGGGTAGTCCCATATACTTAAAGCCATCTATAGACCCAAAAACAGATCGCCAAGTATTGTGGACTATAAAAGGACCTTTCCTTTCCTACCATAGGAGCAATTTTTTATGTGTTGACAAGTTTATTCATTTGAGAGTATTGTGGATGGCAAGTGATTCACATTTTTAGCTTGATAGAAAGTCAAGCCATTTAATGCATGCTTCAATACACTTTTGGGTTACTCGAGAGCACAATCAACTTGGGTTATCCAATTTTTGGGTTATACAATGTACTTAGAGCACACTTTTGGACTACTCATGGGCACAATCAGCCTAGGTTCTCCAATTTTCACTCTCTTTGGAGAAAAAAAAGTGACAGACACAAAATTGAAACATCTTCTACAAATTTCATCACTCAAAAGTAATGTTGAGTTCTCACTTAGCACCGAGAATGGAGGTTAATTCACAAATTTCACAACAAAAGGGTGTGATATTCTATCAAAATGCAATATAGCATCATGGACGGCTGAATCAACTTGAGAAACAAATCCAAGTCTTTACCAAATCAATATCTTGATTCTTAAAAATTCTAAAACTATAGATGGAAACAAGCTATCACTCAAGCAAAACCTTCTACAAAAGACTAGAGCTTCATATCAAGCAAATGAGGTAGCAAGAAAATTATATATGCTGACCCCACTTCATTTTTCCTTCGAGCTTTGCTTGCTCATATCTTAAATTTAGGATACTAGATGGTGGGAAATCACAATAAATATTTTAAATAGTTAATGTCACAAATCTAAATATTATTGTTCATTAGGTTTTCTTTAGCATAATTCTTCTAACAAGTTTGTTTAGGGTTTGAGGCTTTGAAATGTTGGGAATTTTGACCCCTATTGCAAATCACCAATAGACTAGGGTGATGAAACTTAAGATTATGGCATCTAGATGAAAATCAACAAAACATGCAAAATCTATCTAACATCATGTATGGAAGTTAATAGAACATATTACACAAGACACAAAAGTTTACATGGGAAACCCTTTGGGGAGAAAACCCACCACCAAAAGACATTCACAGTTATATTATTCAGAATCAGAACAGATTCAATACAACAAGGTCTTAGAAAAACTTTTATAGAGTCTCAATCTCTAGCAAACCCTTCTGCTGCAATCACTATAATTGTTACACACCAATAGTGTCTTCAATGTCTTACAGGTGAATTTGTAATCGTGAGTGACCTTGGTGCATCCAAACAAACTGGTTTATAAAGACATATTCGTGGAAAACAAATTGTCCAACTATTAAATCAATTCATAGAATACTAAGAGTCATGTAACTATAATCCGACCATACATGACATCAGCATATTGCATAAACCTCAATGTATGACACCTCCACATGGATAATCGTCTTGTATTATGTTGTTGCCACACACTATAAATCAATATTTACAACCTTTGCACTATTTATACATATGCATGTTACTGATATAACCACCACTACTAACTCCTTGCTAGCAATAGCTTACGACAAAATAACATTACTCCCGATTGTTTGTAGTATCTAGTGTCATCTTCCAAGACATTATTCTTCCCTCAAATCTTACCACATAGTCACTAGTTATGCCACATGTGCTCCTAAATCATTGATCATGCTCAAGAAAGTACTTAACTCTTATACAATTGTGAGTTCTTCCAAATACCTTATAGTTGCTGCCACAACATCACTGCATGTGATACAACATATATGATGTACCACAACACCTACAACATCATTGTCATATGTCAAAAATTATTCCTACTCTACTATAATATTTGATAACTCACTGCATTTCACCACAATGAAGACTGCAGACAAACTCTTTCTACAAGAACTCTCTACAAGTGAATATCACCCAAGTCCCAACATTGAGTTAATGACTACCATAAACAAAACTCATTTGTAAACTTTGCATATCGAATCTTGTTCTTTTTCTTGGGTAGATATTTGTTTTGATTGTGGGTATTTCTTGTAGTATTGAACTCAGGCTACCACATCTTATCCTATTCTTGATTTTTCCATTACCCTTCTAGATCATATTGAATGCCTGTTAGGAAAAATAACGATAGCTTCCAATTAGCAAAATCTTGTCTCCATGCTGATGGGATAGGTTTAATTCCTATTTAGCAAGATTGCATGGATTATATTTAAAATATAGTTTTTTACTTAACTAGTTGTGACATGATCTAAAAAAATGCTAAAAATTTACTTAGAACATCATTTCCTGGAAATGGGAAGACATTTACTCCTGCTGAAATAGGGCCCAAGCAATGCATGGAAGATGGGCACATCTATATTGATGATCTGGTGGAGCATCTTGGTACAGTTTCTGAATGTCCAAAACCAGGTGCTTTCTATGGAGTGGGCATTACCATTTCTTGCCCCCCCTATTTACAAGCTTTGTGCCATTTTTCTCTTTGCTTGGTAGATAAAAAATTTGACAGGCGAGGGAAATTCATATTCCTTTGACAAACAAGATTTGATTCATGGTTCCTTGGATCATATTTTAGTATTACTGTGAAATGCTTACATGATATGTTTGTGGTTGACTAAAGCAATACAAAATTATATTTCTTCAAATAGAAGCACACAAACTATAGAAATTTTTTTAACGTAGTTCACAAGAAATATTAGTCAAGTGCATTCCCACTATATGATTGGTTTTAAGTTCATTTTGGATTTCATCTTCAAGATGAAAAGGGGAAGCATCGAATTATGTAATTACGTTCAGTTACACTTGACTCATGTATTCTAAGGATTCTTAATGAAATTATAGTTTCGATAACTTCACTCCTGTTGTTTAGACTAGTTGATCCCAATTCATTTCACTGAATTTCTTAACAACTAGACAAAAACTATAACTGTGATTATGATGTTTTTAGCAAAAACAAACAATTTATGAAGCAAAGAAATTTCTAAATGGTTAGGTTGAAGTTTGACTCCCGATCCTGACTATCAAGTTCATTTATCATGATGGATTGAACCTCTCTCAGGTAATATGTGAAATTAGTTATAACTGAATGTCAAACATGAACACCAAAGAACTGGCAAAAAGTGTAGCACTAAAAAATAAATTAAAATGTTCAATAGTTATTTAACATAACAACTGCATAAAATACATGTTTGCTCTGGGACATGCATCATACAAGGACAGAAATGGTTATTTGTTTTATAGCTAGAAAGATGGAATTTGTATATATTATTCTATGTTACTAGATCTGCCAGAGGACTAGCGGGATCCGGGTCTAGTCCAAACCAAATCCATGGTCCAATCCGATTCCCTTGTGGATTCCAGCAGGGCACAATCAGCTTGAGGCAGATCTAGATGCCTTTTAAAAAATGATAAAAATGGTGTGCGCCATGAAAGTCTATGTAGTTTTCAAGGTCTTCAATTGACTTGGTGGTAGGGGCTATCCCCCTCGACCTCACACTATATAGAAAATAGGACCCCGCAAGGGGTACTACCCCCAAACCCTCCCCAAAGTTATGGGATATGGAGCCAAAGCATACTAACTTGGATGCTTCTACTTGCTAACATGTTGCACTTGGGTAGTCTGAAAGTCAGCACACTTTAGTGCAAGTAGTAGTGGCACTGCTTGTGGTTCTTCAAAAGTTCCTACATCATCTAATGTCAATGAAGATGATGATGATTAGAAAATCTATGGCACTAAAAACTGATTCTTGAACTTGATATTATTATTTTAATATTGAACTTGACATAATATTTATCATTTATGTTTTAAATGGCATTCGAGTTTATGGTGGTTTTGTTGATTATATGATGTTATATAGTCTTCTGAACTTAATTCCTGCTTTTAGGGTGCAAATATATATATTTATAATTTTTAAATGTTTTTTGTACAGATGAACCCAACCCCAAAAGAAATTTTGCCAAATCCACAAACCCAAACCAAGAGCTGAACCAGAACCAACAACTTGGACATTATTTTATAACAAATAAATATGTTGTCCACTATTATAAACAAATTCCCTTACACGCCCCTAAGAAGAAGTCTTATTCCCTATTGCAAGGAATTTTTTCAATACCAAGAATCTATTGTTACTCCTTTTACACTAAGCTATGGCAATTTTCCAGTATGAATAAATATTTTAGAACATTTTTTAAGAAATTTATTCTAGTAGTTAAAATCATAATCAGGAATATGTTTAGGAATTTAAATATTCTAATGTGCAGGATATGCTAAAAAATAATATGATTTGAAAATTTTGGAAGTAAAAAAATAAGAGGTTTTGCCTGATTTCAAATGGAAGTGAGTACAGTTTATTAAATTCTTCTTACCAACATTCATCCTTTGGTAATAACCTATAAAGAGAAATACTCAGTAACAATGTCGCTTCTTCTTACCAACACTTATCCTTTGGAAATCACCTACAAAGAGAAATGCTCAGTAACATCACTCTTAGCTAAAAAGTTTACCTTAATGACAGAGGCTAAATATAAACATCCCCTTTACTAGCATCCCTCCAAGGAATCTCCTTCGATCTGATCACAAATGGAGATTAGACGCAGACCTTTTGGGGGGATAAAAATAGCACTGTGGGCATTTCTTAATACTATTACAATATAGCCCAAAGAAAATGCCAATGAAATCAAAAGTAAAGTAATATTTTTTGGGGGACAACTTTGCAAATACCTTTAAACGTAGTGCTGGAAGGCACTATCACAATGATTACAATTTGTGTTGCAACAGAACCTACAGCCTCATATGCCAAAAAAATGCTTAATTGTAATTGACATAGCTTTTAACCTCCTAGCAAATATGGCCCACATACAACAGCTGTATCTATCTGGTATGGCACAAAATTCCCATAGTATCAGATATGCTCACATACAACCATAGTTGGCAAACTCGCTGAGTTTTCGGCGAGTCTTGAAAAACTCACTAGTCTTTTTGTCCCCTAAGTCTTTATGACTTTAACTTGCTGAGTCTTTCTATCGAGTCTCTGCCAAAAACTTGGCAAGTCTGAGTAGAAAACTTGCCGTGCTGTTTGATATCAGGGGTCCGCGGCATAAAAAGGTCATTTTATAACAAAAAAACACCCAAAACTTGGTTTGCAAAGCAAAAAACCCCTTCCCAGCAAAAAAGACACCATTTGCAATGTTTTGCCATCGAGGAGAGAGGATTTAAACGGATTTTTTTGCAGATTTTGAAGGCAAATTCAAATCACAGGTAGATCTTTGGTTTTCCTTTTTTTTGGTTTAATCATTTTACTTGATTCTTGTTGCAAAATCTTTAATCCAAACTGAAAAAAAATCTTCATAGAGCAAAAAGAAGTAGGATTTTTGCATTTAGATTCCAAAAAACAAGATTCCTCACTATTTTTTGTTGAATTTTTCTGATTTTTTCATTATTCACTGTTTTTTGAATTTTTCAAACCTAGGTTAATTTTTTTATTTTAATTCTTTTTTGTTTGAAAATAATGTGTAGAATGTTTAAATTAGTTAATTTATTTACTGATTTAAACACATTGTATCGATTTAAATCAAATTTAGAGAGATTTTTAATGATTTATCATTTTATGTGTATAATTTAGGTTGTTTTTAAAAAAAAAATTATTAAAAATCTAATATGTTGTACATTTTTTTGTATGTGTAGGTTAAATACGCACTATAATGGCAAATAGAGAGGCTTCTGCTTCAGGTTCAGCCTCAGGCTCCGCCCCATCGGTGCCTGTGCCATCCTGGGTTCCAGGCACTCGCCCTCGAAGAGCTAGAGACCCTACATGGAAGCATGTCGTGAGAGGACTAGTACCTAGATCAGTTGTTTGCATTGAATGTAAGAAGGTACATCATGAAGGCATAAATCACCTCAAATATGCATGCATTACTCATTGTGATGCCAAGCCTTGTCCTAGGATCACAGAAGAGATAAAAAGAGAGATGAATGCCCTACTTGCAACTGCCGAAGAAAAAAAAATTCAAGGGGAGAGGACAAAGGCAACCATAGCAGCAAGCATAGCTAGTGGACATGCTCATCAGCAAGTGGAGATAGAGTCTTAATCAGATGAGGAGACAGATACTGACATTGTGGGCTCTCTTCGTGGTCCACGCATTCATGGCACATCAGCCTCTAGGTCCCCCACTTCCTCTACTTTGAGTAGAGTGCCACCACCCACATCTTCACGCACGCCACATAGTTTTTTTGTGTCGAGAAACACACCAGGAGCACAGACATCATTGGAAGCTACAAGGTGGAATAGGGAGATGCATCAACATGCCGACATGGCATGTGCAGACTTTTGGTATTTCAATAGCATTCCATTCAATGTGGCGAGTAGTCCCTGTTGGGACAATTTGGTTACCACATTGACAGTTGCGAGAAAAGGCTACAAGGCACCTTCTTGCAAAGACTTGAGTGAGAGGTTAGTCAATTTAAATTTTATGCTAAGTTTATGTTCTTTAATTTAAATTAATTTATATTGAATTTAAGCTATTTTTGTTTAAAAATTAAAATTTTGTACTTATTTTACTTTGTACTTGTAGGTTGCTCACAAATGCAACCAAAAGGGCATGCAAGTAGTGGAAGATCAAAAGAAAGAATGTGTAATGTCCCCTTCTGAAGCATGATCAATAAGTTGACCATGGCCTATTCCGGAGACCCGTAGGCTACTCGGAGGGTAAAATTAGGGTTTCCTATTTTGGAGGTTGTTGTTGCTTGAAATTTGGAGATTGAATTATGGATTCTTTCTGGGTTTTCAGATTTTGCAATGGTATGACTTGCAATGCGATCCGAGCACCTTCAGGAATTTACTAGTTTTAGTAAATTATATTTCGCAATGGTCCTGGTGGGTTTCAAGTGCATGGCTCTTCTTCAGCCAAGCTTGGTTTGTTCATTCTGGCCTTGGGATGCATTTAGAGATAAGTCAAGTTGAATTAAATAATGTTATATTTTAATGTTGACCCTTGGCCTAGTTGCATCACTTCAAGTTGTTTTAAAAGGGACTTCAAGGGTGGACCTCATAGGAGGTGTAATTAATATTTCATAAAGTCTAAAAATCATGCTTGGAAAAGGACCAACTTTGAGGAGGAATTTATTTTAAAAAGTCAAAATATAGCTTTGAGAATGGGACGCCATCCAAGGAGGGAATAAGAAGAATTCAAATTTGAAAATTAGGGTTTCTTCTTGATGCTTCTAGAAGATTCTTCTCAAGCTTATAAAAGGAAGCCTCTGCTCTTCAGTTGGATATCTTATGACTTCAGTAATGTTATGCTGCCGAAATGGTACTGGGATTGCTTCGAGGAATGTATGCCTCCTAGCCTTGGCTCAACTTCTTGCTTGAAAGATAGCAACTAGTGGAGAGTTAGTTGTAGTTGAGTGGTTTTGTAGTGAGATTTTGCATTGTATTGGTGATCTTGCATATTGTAGCTGAGTTCTTGCATTTTCTATCATATTCTGGAGTTGTTGAATGTCTTAGCTGATTTGTAGTTTCATTCACAGTTTCCAAAATAAAAATCAATTCATTCTAGGTATTGCATTTTTCTTTCTAACTACCTTGGGCGACCTCTTGAGCAAGTTTGCAGATTTTTTGATGGAGTCTATGAATTTACCAAGGCAAATTGCCCTTCTTTGAGGGCCGTACCATTTGGAAGTGCCTTGAGATTCGTGCAAAAACATTTAAGAGTCTTTGGGTCAGTTTTGTGGTTCATTCTTGGGCGCCTTCACCTTAGGAACATCTTGCATTTGATATTATGCATTTCGGGTGAGTTTTGAGTGAGTAGTGAGCATTTTGGTGGGTTCCAGAGTTGCTGATTTTGCACTACAAGTTGCAGGTCTGTCAAAATCAGATTATTAAGTTGGTCCCTAGAGTGAAGTTTCTGGTCTAAGCATTCTTATCAAGCAAGGGATATTCTATATATTGTTGCAGTATGATTTAACTCTTAATCCTATGTCATGGCAGGTACTTTCTATCATATTGTAAGCTGAACAGTAGTATTGTCAGCATTCTCACTTATTCTCTTACTTCATTGTAATACCCACTGAATAAGTGGAAGAGGTTGGCTTGCCGCCTATTTTACATTTTGAAATTGCATTGTAGCTCTTAGTATCTCCACCATATGGTAGCTCCATTCCCACCCTGGGTTGGAAAGCACATTCTTGGCGTCGAGTTTACTTTCAATATTGTAATTTGTAGGGATCCTCTGACCATATGTTCGTCCATCTTGGACACATTCTTGGTTAGAGTTACTCAGTTCAGCAGTGCATAAAGATCCTCTGACCATATGCTCACACCTTGCCCAGCTCGAGATCCCGTGTGTACATACATTCTTGGTTAGAGTTAATTCCGCATTGTTTGGGTTTCCAACTAACCTTAACGGGTGCATGTTCTTTGTAATTTCTAGACATTCAAAAAATTGAAAAAATTGGTTCGAATATTTCGTAATGAAGAAGAAATATGGCTGCACCATTCTTTCCAATGAGTGGACACATGGGAAAAACTGCAACATCCTTAATTTTTTGGTTTCTTCAAAAGGTGAGTGTTTTTGAAATCGGTGGATGCCTCCAACAAAATAAAAAATGCAAAAACATTGTGTACATCGTTGGAGGAAGTTGTCATGGAGGTGGGGATAGATAATGTGGTGCAAATCATCACAGATAATGCAGCAACATATGTGGCAACTAGGAGATTGCTTGAGGATAGACATCCTACACTTTTTTGGTCAACTTGTGCAGCACATTGCCTTGACCTTCTTTTGGAGGACATAGGCAAACTTGATTGGGTGGCACCGATTGTAGATGATGCAAGGAGCATCACAAATTTATCTACAATCACCCTTGGGTTCTTAGTTTGATGAGAGATCATACGCAAGGGAAAGAGTTGGTAAGATCGGGTGCCACAAGGTTTGCAAGGATTTTCCTAACATTGCAAAGCATTATGGATTCTTCGACTACTTTAAAACAAATGTTTGTGAGTCAAGCATGGCTAGACTCAACTTATGCAAGGAAGCCTGAAGGAGAGAGGGTTGCAAGAATAGTCTTTGACAACCTATTTGCACAATGAGCTACAAAGATCATGAAGGTA
>VDFB02392947.1:0-12676 GCA_007258455.2 Sequoia sempervirens | reverse complement strand
AAAGATGGTTCTGAGCACTTTCCAGTGGTGCTATTTATGTTTCATTATTTTTCTGTTTATTTGAATTTATTGTTGTTTGAAGTAAGATGTTTATTTTGGACTTCCGAGCTCATAACGTTTTGCCACGATCTTCGATTTTCATCTTTGTTGCGGCATTGGAAAGGTATTGAGGAGCTCTATCTTGTTGTCTATGCACTTTTTTCTATATTGTCCCAAGTTTTTTTCATTCCAGATTTGTCCCGATGGGTGTTTTGGAGATTACTTGGATGTTTTTGGAAGTTGGAAAGGTGAAACTTGAATATTTGTACTTCATTTCAGTACCACATCATCTTATTTTCTATTTATGCACATTTGCATTCTCTCCTTTTACAATCATTGGGTTATTGTAATAAATGAACTAGATAAAGTTCCATTAGGGGGGTTTCTTGCATAATAATCTGATTAGAGTGTAGTTTTCACTTTGATCACCATATCCATTTTGATTTGATGATAGCTCGCATGGGTTATGTGGTTTAACAAATCATTATGAAAAGTTGTATTGGCATAGAGAGTAGACAAATGAAGAATGCCTTTAGATGAACTCTGGATGGAGTATTGGATTAGGTTGGGAAACTATTACAAGTATGTTGAAAAGGTTATACACACATCAATATCCATTTGTCAAAGATTAGAGTAGTCAAGCAAGGTTTGTTAGTTTGCAAAGAGTGATAGGTGTTGTCTTGTAAGACATTAGCAAAGTTGCAAAATGAATGCATTGATGATTGGAGATGGCTAGAGTGCTGCAACACGTTTTTTGAAGCATTTTTTCTCTTCAAAATGTTCATTATAGGGGAGAGAATATGGAATAATGACCATTTTTTTCTCCAATGTTTATTATGGGGGAGAATGTTGGATAATAAACATTGGCATAATCATTATATTTAGCAAAATAATTATATATGGGGGACAATTACATGATTCAGTTTTATGAGAACATGTACAAATATACATCTATATGAATGATAAAGTGAATTGTGTTTTCCCATGTAAATTTCTGTGTTTTGTATTGTTCGTGTTCTTTTGCAATTTTCAATTCTATCATTGGAAGCGCATTAATTGCCCTTATAGGGTAAAATTTCCTTTCCAATTAAATTGATTTTTTTTTTTCAGATATGTTTTGGTATAAAATTTGCATCTATACATTATCAATAGATAAAAAAAATTTAAATAGAAAAAATATTTCACCTCCCATTGTTAAAAAAAGAATTATTAATAACTAATTAAGAACAAAGCCTTGCCTATAATTCTCTTGGCAGGAATTAGCAGCTTATTATTGACTGATTATTGAGAAGCTTTCAAAAATATTTTATATAAACTGTCAAAAGTTAAAAGAGTTCTATAATCTCAAGGATATCGTTAAAACCTAGACTGTAGGAATTGGGTAGCTCCCTTATAAACTGCAATGCGTCTAGTAAAGTGACCGGTGATTCTAGACCCTCTGTACTACGGGGGACGGAGGAGAGACTAGACCTCATGACCTCTTGCCTACAACAGAATGCTTTAGCCAATTAAACTAGACCCCAGTCTCATTAATAGATACCTAATAAGACACAAGAAAAAATAATATTTTTGACAAATAAAAACTTTAATACAAATTTCTCTTTTATAAGTTATAAACATTACCTAACATAACTGAATTACAAAGGTCACTTTTTGGCAAATGAAACTTTAAATCAGAGAATTATCTGATTTGGTTGTAGATTATCACAGAACAGAATGTAATGTTCATTATTGATTTTATGTTAACAGACATATGTGCTAATTATCCATTTAAAGAAATGGGTCTGGGTAGGTCAAAACTTTCTGTCACTTGACAATATCTTTCTAACCTACGTTGGTGCAGAAATTATTTTTAAACCTAATTTAAAAGGAATCAAAGCTTACACGATTACTTTTTTCATCTGATTTAGTTGATTTGCCAGTAGAGTTGCAGTGAATTCTTCAAGCAATTCTGCGAATGGTAAGGTTGACCAAAAATGTATGCAACGTACTCAACTCTTTTCAAGTCGTAAGAAAGCAATTTGGCATGGTTGCCAACTCGTGAATTTGTGTATATTGCTCATTTGACATATTTTAGAATTATATATATAGTCTTTGTGAAGGTTAGTGGTTTGTTTTACTGTGTTTTAGAGGTGGGTCTATCATATCATTCAATGTTATAGATTTTTCAGGTGTTCCATTTAATCTACTTTAAGAAAGAACATTGTCATATATTTATACATGTAAATTATATTTGACATTGATATTAAATTTTCTACTTGAAGGAAGGTAAAGTGAGTCAATTGTATTGTATCTTGGAACTTTCACAATGGTACTGATACTTATTTTTGCATGCATTGAAATTATTGTGTCTAATTTTGCAAGAATTTTTGATATTAAGTTTGAGACACTTTAATCCCAACACAACTACATGCAAATTTACTTCATCCAATAATATGTTAGGCATTGACCCCTAACTTTAGCTTGGTTAGTTTAACCTCCATGCCAAACTCCTAAATCTTCTTGATCCATCAATATATTTTTCCTACTGCCTCCTATTGGATGGAAATATATCAAGTAGTTGTATGTGGTGCAAATCTTGTGATCTTGGATCTTATGAGACATCATGTCCTAAAGTTTTTAGGACCTTAACAAGGGCATAGGTGCGCTTCTCTATTATTGAATAATTTAATTTAGCGTCTCTTAATGATTTGCTAACTAAATCTATTGGATGTTTATATCCATCACTATGTTTTTTTATAAAAGGACAATAATAATAGTATAAAAATATAAAAAATAAAATAATTAAAAAAAATTTAAGTAATCTAGGCTTGCTAACACCGGTGTAGCCTTTAATGCATCTTTAATTCCTATATTTAGGAATTAGTTGATTCCTTGTCCTATCTTGTTAAATATCTCTTTTTCAAGACTTTGGATATGACCTTTGTCTTTACTACAAGATTAGGAATGAACCTCTTACAAAGTTTATTTGTCCAAATAATGATTGAACTAATTTGACTGTTTTGAGTTGTGGGATAAGATCAATGGCTTTGACATGTTCGAGATCAATTCTTATTCTATATTTAGACACAATATGACCAATAAGTTTACCCTCTTCCAAATTTAATATATATTTATTGGGATTCAAATAAATCCAATACTCTAAACATATTTGGAATATTAACTCCAAATGATTGCAATGATTTCATTGATCATTGGAGTAAGTAGTCAATTTATGTTGGTAGAAAATCATGCTTTTATTTTTGAAGCATACAAAGGAAACATGTCCATGACCATTTGGAACATGACTCCAATATTCTTTAGCCCAAAGGGAATTTGACCATACAAAAATTTTCCCCAAGATGTGGTGAAGGTAGTTTTATGTTGCTCAAATTCTTTTACCATGTCCTAATTGTATCTTGAAAAGTCATCCATCATTGCCATTAGATCCAACCCTATTAGTTGCTGCAAAAATGGTCCATACCAGGTAATTGGTAATTCTCCTTTAGGGATTTAATATTCAAATTTATATAAAGTTTATACATAACATAACATCCCCATTTTTCTTTCTTACTAGAACGTTGTTATAAAGCCACCCTAAATATCTAATAGGTTTAATTATACCTCCCTCTTTTAGCTTCATCAATTAATTTTTCATTTGAAGAGTGAGAGTGGGTTTGATAAGCCAATGCTTCTATCTAAAGGGTTTTGTACTAGACTCCACAAGAATGGTTTGCTAGAATAAATATTCTTTGTAAGTCTTTAACTCATCATAGGACCAAGAAAAGCATTTTTTGACCTCTTTAATAATGCAATAAATACTTGCTTCTCTATTGGTTTTATTTTTTTATCAATGTAGGTCATTTAGGAATTGATTTAGTTCCTAATTTGATACCTTCCATATATTATTTTCTAGCTATCTTACTTCTTGTTTTGTAACAATCAACATTATCAAATATTATTTCTAAATCAACAAGACCCTTTGGAATAGTAAAAGAGTCTCCTTATCTTCATCACATTTTCTATCATGGGCTACCAATCAATAAGATAAATTTCAAAGTGATAAATGAAATTTAAGAACTCATATTTTTAATCATTGTTAAAGATTTTTTAGACTATAGATGTTATCCAAAATGCTAGGCCTAGTAAGGACTTCAATGCCATACCCACAGTGAGGGGATGTCAAGGAAGCATCAAATTTGGAAGCTAATATATCAAGGGTGCATCAACTATTCCATTTCCTCCCTTTCCATCCATTTGGTGTCTAAGGCCCCAAACATCTCAATAGTTCTCTATATTGCATTCCTATACATCTTTAACCTCTTTTATTTTATAACATATCTACCCATAATCTAAGACCCAAAAGTTCTAAATAACCATGCCTAAGGCACTTGATCCCATATTTAGAGGCCATATTCAAATTGAGAAACAATGCTTCATACTTAGCCACATTATTGGTGCACTTAAACCTTAATCTAAAATTGAACTTATGATTTATGTCATCGAGTGAGACTAATATAAATCCTACATCATTGCTTCTCTTGAACATACATCATTGAAGTGCGTGTGCCAAATACCATCATTTTCAAGATATTGATGTGGATGGAAAAAAAGGGTTTACTTTATTTTTGAATTCATTATCATAATATCTAATGAAATAACCTAATTCTATGTCAAAATAACAAATATGATTCTTTGCTTCATCTAGATCCTCTACTATATGTAGCATATTATTTTCTTAGTTAAATTGAACTTCCTTACCATGTATTGCAGTAGTATCTTAGGAAAAATCCATCTATATGATACCACCGATTGAAGCTAACAACTTCCTAGACACTAACATACACCATTTTGCAATATGATCAACTATAACAATTTTCATGGAAAACAATTTACTACGGTATATTGCAAGATGCACATCGACATTGTTTAATATTCTAATTGAATTTAATTCATAATAATCCATGGAAAAACACTTTCCATATTATTTAGGCACTTGTGTATAAGTCTATCATTTATTAAAAAAGTGTAAAATAGATTACTTGTTGGTTTTTAGTGAATACTATTCCCAAAAAATATCAGGGGCCTTGTGGACATTATCTTCATTTATCCCAGTTTTGGGATCACTAGCAATTTCACTAGTCTATTAAAAAATAGTGGGGGTGTTGATGCAAAGTAATTCCTTCTATTTGTGTTCAAGGATCCTTAATAGTTCTTTGACTAACACTTGGACCTTCACTTGACTCAATATTTGAGCAATATCAATTGGTTGGTATGTGGGAAAGGGAGTAGTCAATGGAACTATGTTGTAATTTTAGTGTTAGGAATAAAAGACATTACCAAATCAATAAAAAAACTTATCTTGTATTGAATACCATTTTGACTTCCTTAACCATATTTAATTTTTATTTGTTGTTTCCCTAGTTTATTTATTCTTAGAGTTATTTCTAGCCAATTCTCTATATTTTTTATTAGGATATGTATGAGGTACACAATCATCATGAAATGAATAATAATCATAATCTTCATTATGAGAAGATAAAGAAATATCATTGTCCTCATCAATAAACATATAAACGATTGTGGAAAAATATAGAGAATAAAGACTAGCAACCTCATGTGATTGTGAAAAGGGTGCATCATGTATACATATACAATCATCATAAATTTCATCAATAGAGTAATAATAATAGATTCACAATCCCAAATAAAAAATTAGATCACTAGGCATGAAAAAAGGTAAATCATCATCATATATAAGTGAAGGTTAAGCATAAAACATAGGCTTCTTAAAGATAGATGAGTTAAGAGAGGAAAATGGAGGAGAACCCATAGATGTAAATGATAAGCTATAATAATTACTAGATATACATTACATGAGCCAAGATGTCTAGTTATATCAAGTGGATATAGTAATAAAGTAGTAGCTAAGTCATTATCATAGGCCATAAAAGATGTGTCATCATAAAGTTTATTGACGTAAGAAGTGAGATCGGCACGTGAGAGAGAAATGATATCCATGATGAGACAATGTAGATTAATATTAGGAAAAAGGGGGAATACATTCTAGAAAAATAAAAAATTAAAGGTATATTATATCTAAAAACAAGTGTAAAATGCTAAGAATTGGGCCAAAGAAAGGGGAGGTAAGATAAGTAAATAATATGATATATAAAGCAACACCAATTCCAAGGTTTTAGATACCAATGAAGCACACAAATGATAAAGGAATATCATATTTAAAATAAGAAGTAAAATTAGAAATATGTAGAACTAAAAACACTAATGAAAATAAGAAACCTTAAGGATAAACTAAGTCATGTAGACTTGGATGGATTCATAAAAATTAAAAAAAAAAAAATTTCCTAATGGTTAACCTAAACTAATTGAACAAATGTAATAAAAAAGACACAAATTAGCCTAGATTGATTAATAGAAATTAGGATTGATAAAATAGAATATTGGAACAATTGTTTTAGGAAAGTAAATGTGATGAATAATGTTACTTAGCTTGTCAACAAAAGAATGTGAAACTTTGATGAAGATTTCAGAATTAGACTAGCATCTATGAGAGAAATGTGATTTCTTTATCAATAATACCTTGGAACCTATGGTAGATTTGTGCTCTATTTGAGATCAAGTTTATAGTTGTAGATTCATCCTTTGAGTTTATATTTCACCCTTCACAATGTGAAATTCCTCTTTTTTTTGTCTATTTGATCTTCATTTTCTCTACTCCTTTCTAATATTTGAGTGTTGATGGTATTTAAATTATTTAGAAAAGTCCATAATCATGTTACAAGGAGACATTTTCTCTTAGGCAAAACCTCAAAAATGTGTGTAAAAGTTTTAAGATAGTAGGCAAGGAACTAATAAAAATTAATTATAATTGACTAATATTTTTTTTAATTGATTAAAAATTAAAATCGAATAGATGTACGTATCTGCCTACTAAAAACTCAGACGAACTTTTTTTTCTTCGAAAAATAATTCATAATATCAAATTGAATAAAGATATTACATTTTTTAGAAGCTGAATAAGCTTTACAGAGAGAAAAACAGCAAGAAAAACCAAGAAGAAGGCCAAATGAAAGTGCTACCAAAAACAGAAAGCAGCAACTGAAAAAAAAAAAAAAACCAGAAAAAACTAGACAAAGAACCAAAGTGGCAAAAGCCAGTAGATTAACTCAGACCAACTTAAGCATATAAATATTAATGAGAAGACAAATTTTTGAAGGCCTAATGTCAAATATTCCAGCTATCCCCACATACCCCAAAATCTGAAAAAAAGAAGTTAAAATTAGATTTGATAATAATTCAATATCCATTTTGCAACCCATGAAAAAGTGGGTTGAGCATCTTCAAAGAGCCACTTAATTTTTGTGGGTGCTCAGCTCTAATCACAGTTCGAAAGGAACATGAGAACAACTTGCAAGCTGAGAAAAGGCTAAGAAATTATTTATATGCCATTCTGCAAGTCAAAGAAATCGACAGGGTTGCTAAATTTGGTAGGAGGGCGGCCTTTCAAAAGTTCCACCTATAATAACAATAGTACAGTGAGTAAAAGTCAGATATGCAATTCTACCATCCTAATTTATCTGGTACTGGATCAAACAAATTAACATGGCCTGCACAGAATTTGATATTATTATATTTGAAGTCTCTTATCTGGACATTGAAATATTCCATTGCACACTGGCCTACTACTTTGATTAACAATATCTTATTAAGTTTGCTGGTTCTTTGTGTTTAGTTGGAGTGGTGCACCGTACAAAAAACATAAAACTGGGTGATTGTTTTCAATGGTAACTCACAGTATTTTATATACAAATAGCAAGTACAAGACTCAGAAAATAGTCAGTGCAGGTATATATATATGATGAGTCTAAATGAATACAAAAGTATTGTTTAGATAGGAATAGGTGAGAAGACTTAGTAGTTGGGTGATTTATGTGGCTTTTCTCCTGTTTGTTTAGAGTTGTATTAATAATCAAATTTTATGGATTTGTTACTTTTAAGTATTAATTAGAAAAGATTTAAATAGAAAATAAGAAAGTTAGTTTATAAATATGCAGTTATTTTTTGGGTAAATGTTTTATCAAATGATTTGTTATTTGTAATGTGAAATTATTTTAATGATTAGTTTTGATTTAAATAATAAATATTAATTCAAATAATGTAGGGGAAGATAAATCAAATTAGCAATCATCAATAAATATTTTAAGAGTATGAGTTAAGTTTGTTACAACACTAAAATGTTTTTAAAATGACAAAAGAGGGATCAAAGACTTTGGTTCATTATTGACAATATAGTTATTTGTTGAAGACTATATACTATGATCCAAAACTATGCTATATGATTTTGATCTAAAATTGTTACACCTTAATATACTATAAGATAATATGTTCTCTACTCTAGATCATTTTGGATTTGAACCTAATATGTAGATTCAACACTTGACTATAGAAGCAACACATGTTCCATTTGATATCTAGATCTAATTTAGTGTCTAGAATTTACATTTGAAAAATAAGCAATGTGATGAACACCTTTAATAGATTATTAATTGAGGATCTTCTCCTTATGTCAATCCCTTAAATTTAAATTAATAATTTAGAACAATGATTAAAGACTGATGAAGATGAAACTTCGGCTATTCCAAAATTTTCATCCAATTTTGCAAAAAAACCAGATTACAAAGACTACAATAACGATAACTCTTAAATCGACAATTACATGCCTGATGAAATCAATCAATCAATCACAGATTATACAACATAGTATACTATTTTCAGAAATGTCCAAATATATTTAGATAAAATGCTTTGGATTTGACTGTGTATATTTTTTTTTCACGCTTCAATCACACTCAGTGATCCGAAGTATTTTATCTATATCTAATGGACTGTGGAAAACCTTATATCAAATATATTTATTTAAACAGATTTCATGGAAATACATAATACAATCAAGCAATTTCTACACACAACCTGACTTTATATTCTCCCTTCCTACTTGGACCCTCGCTCTCCCCATCACAATCCTATCATCATTGTTAATTTGCAATATTCAACCTCTCCCATTGGCTCACCCTTCTGGTATAGGACACGTTCTCCCTGTGTATTCTGTTACCATCTCTTCATCTTAATTATGTAGTTTTCATTTGATTACTCTTCTCCCGTACCTTCATAGGCATGATTTCCTTTATCTCTTCCATGGCCTGCCCTTTATCTCCCCTCAAGTACATTTCTTTCAAGCTGAATTTGACAGATTCAAATTTAAACGTAAACTTGTTTCTCTGCCCAACGTTTCACTACCTAGTTGCACACCCTCTCCATCTGACTTGGCATTAAATGCTTCATCAATTCATATATTGTGGCTTTGATGTCTTTTCTAGTTGCGTGAAAATTTCCTCCCACACAAGCCCTTCTTCCATGCACTATCCCCAATATTTTCCATGCTTGCCATGTCGACTTCAGCAACTTTCAATATACTTTGTTCAATATTGATGCCATCATGGCATTTGAAAACTTCCTACTGCACCATGGATAAAGCAGTGCCTCTTTCAGTCGACCTTTCTTGGGCTCACAGTAGATTTATCTCACTGTTCCGGCTTCCCACCTTTTGCAGCCCCTCAATTTTATGCAATTCTACCTATTTTAAACTTTGATTCCATGCGCGCGGGCAAGAGGGAAGGTTTATGTATGCTTGACACCCTAGCAAACTCTCCCTTCAACACTGCCCCCTCATCCCTCTCCCAAGTATAGCGCCTTTTTTTCTCATTTTATTGACTCTTACCCTAAATTACAAGCTTTTTATCTCTTCAACTTCTCATGTCCATTCATCTATCTCTCATTGCATTTTCGTTTCTGTAATTTTTTTTTTTTTTTTTCTACCTTTTCCTTTTTAACTTCTGTCTGCTTGCCCCTCCACATAAACCATGAGTTCTCCATTTTATATCTCTTTATTGATTCAGAGGAAGGTCTTGAGAAACTTAGTAACAAACCCAAGACACATGGTACTCAAAGCTCAAATCCATTTTGCTTGCTCTTAGAAGTAATTTCAGGGCTACTAACAAGGGATTCTCATAAATACTTGATTCAAATACTTTGAGACAATGCTCATGCATGGTAGATATTTCTTGGGTTCAACAACCTTGGATACAATTTCAAATGAGGGGACAAACAACAACTACCAAGGAAACTACACCTTGCATTGATCAACTAAATAGAATAGTTTCAATGTAACACAAAAGCAACCATTGGAGAACATTCAAAACCACAAATCAGGCTTGGGAGACCTCTTTCATACATTCAAGAGTTGATTTCATAAAGTATATAACCCTAGTTCCATGCACAAACCCCAACTTGATTTGATTCCCATCCTTTCCTTATGGTTGTCTAATAGTTCACTTGGGACAGTAAAAAATAAGCGTGTAAAAACCTTTCAAAAATACTCAAAAACTATTGATTTAGGTCTAAGAAACCACTAAAGACATTTCCCAACCCTTACCGATGCCAACCCCTATGAAGAAAATGCAAATATTTACACAAACACCACAGTGTAAGGGTTTTATACTTTTTTTTGAGCTAATTTGGAGCGAACTGGTGAAGTTTTCTTCCCAACACATGCATAATAGGACCTACAACCTTGAAAATATTAAAGAAAATACAAAGACATAATTTTGGATGATTTTTTAGTATTTTTGAATGGTGGAATCAAAAGATATCACATTTTGAAAGCCCATGGGTTACCCCGACTAGGGTTTGGGTAGATTTTAGAAAAAATGCTATATCTTCTTTATTACTCAATGAAAATTCATGCTACCACTTGAAAATGAAAGAAGATTCATCACAATACAACATGAAATTGACTCCCAATCAATATAAAGGTTGTACAAGTCGTACCACAAGTTTCTAAGTCTACAAATTCTAGAAAACGTTGTTAGAACAGGGCAACCTTCACCAAAATGGCCATAACTTTTATAATACTCAATGAAAATTGATGAAACAAAAGCCAAAATTTAGTATATTCACATATCCATACTATTCAATTGATTTTAGACCCTCATCTAGTCTATATAGATTGTACTAAATAGCAGAAAATCACTATAACATTCATAAAACATAAGAAAAAACTTGCTTCATTGAACAAAACTTCAAAAAATCAACTTCACCACCATCTCTTCAACTTTTGAAGGTGTAGTTAAGCATTTGCAACCATTTTTAAATTTTTCCCTTTCTGGTTTGTAACAGTTTCATGATTTTTTCCACTTGTACAATTGTATGATAACTATTTTTAGCAACTTCAACATTTTTTACACTTTTTCCAAATGACCCCCTTAACACTCCAAAAATGGATCAATCATGATCCCACATGGTCATAAATGACCTTATTAGACTCCAAACAACCTAAGACTCAAAAATGACAAAAATATGCGTAATAATTCCTAATGAGGCCTTGATGTCCTTGCAATTCACTTATGAAACCATTAAATGATTAACAATAGTATTTCTCAAGCAAATACTATAATATAAAATGAAGAATATTGCTAATGAAACCAACATAAACCATTAACTTTAGTCTGTCTATGCATGGAACCAAAAACTGAGTTTTAAATGTAACTTCTACCGAGTAACTTGGAGTCATCCAAAAATTTACAAAGATGAGTGTATCATTATTAATGAACTTCCCACCAAGCCTCACCGTCTCAAACTTCATAGTTTATGAGATTTTAAAACTTTTCCAAGTTACTGGCCGAAGTTAGAAAATGCTCAATTCTCCAAAACTATTTAAATACCCTTTAACTTTAAACTACATCAAATCCATATAAATGAGAAGCGCTAAATTTTCTCCTATAAAAATGTTTTCCATGAAACCTTACCAAAATCTTGAAATAATATTTTTTTGGTTGACAAAGGATTGCATGTTCGCCCAGATGCTCCTACTTCAAAGACAAAAGCAACAATGTAGTATGCCCTACTCTATTGCTTAATACAAATATTGATATAAATTGATTATCTTCTCTAAGTGATGACATACATATTCAAATAAGAGCTATTGGATGGATGGATGGATCATAGATGCTTGATAATTCTAAAAGTGAACCAGTGTTTGTCATTTTATGCAACTATCTAACACACAAATTAACTGCTCTTACACTCAAGTTAGCAAGTAATGACTAATATATAAAGGAAGTTAGTTTCCAAGGGTCTTGATTAGAATGTAAGACTAATAGAAAGGGAGTTAGTTTGAGCCTTGATTTAATTTTAGATTTGCAAATTAGGAAGTCATTTCCATGCCATGGATTTGAACAAAGGTCATTTCCATGTTGCATAATTGACTCAAGATAATAAATATCTACTACAAAGATGGAATCTAGAATCTTGAGATGCGTGGAGTTATCATTAAGTTAGGTTCAAGTTAATTGCCAACTTTTATGTATAAATCATATGCTTCTTAAGCACTATTCATTATAGTTAGGAAAAACAAGCCAAAGTGAGTTGAAATGAAAGGGATAAGTATTGAATGGAAATGCAAAACAATTCCCTAGTTAATCCTAAATGAAAATTACAAGTTATATGATCTACATAAATTACAATAGAGTAACAATGTATATAAACACCACTTAGAATAAGAACTGTTGGGATTAAGGTG
>VDFB02392946.1:0-20559 GCA_007258455.2 Sequoia sempervirens | reverse complement strand
GATGCTTGCCGCGGAGTCAAAATCGTCCTGTTCTGGTTATCTCTCCTGAATCGGTTAAGGAAGACATGGATTATTGGAGCCAACATGTTCTGATCTGCAAGTTCTTGGGTATCCGGGTCCCTCTTTCGGCTTTAGAGTCCTGGATCCGTCGCACCTGGCAGGTTGAAGGAGATTTTGAACTTTTGGTGGCTGCAAATGGCTATTTCATGATTGATTTTTCTTGTATCTCAGATCGTAATCGTGTTTTTGAGGGAGGGCCATATTTTTATAATCATGTTGGCTTGTTCATTAAATCCTGGCATGGTGGTTTTAATGCGACAGAAGATCTTCCTACACGGGTTCCTATATGGGTCCGTCTTCCATGGATGCCGTTAGAATTTTGGAGAGAGGATATTCTTCACCGGATTGCGGATTTGTTGGGGAAGCCGGCTGCCATTGCTCAAAATACTCTGGACAAAAAGGTATTCTCTTACGCTCGCATTTGCGTTGAAATTGATTTAAATAGCCCTCTACCGGATTCTTTGGAAATTTGTATTGGCTCTGCCTCGTGGATTCAACCGCTTGATTATGAGTCTCTTCCCTTTCGTTGCCGTTTTTGTCATGCGTATGGACACCTTCAGTGCCAGTGTCCTCGGGCACCTAAAGCTGCTGGGGTGTCTTCCTCTCCTTCTTCTGGACCTTCGGTGGAGAAAGGGGATAAAGGGAAGGTGTCTGCGGATGTGGGTGGGCCTGATAAGGATGGCTTTATCCCTGTTAAGCAGAGAAATAAAGGGAGGGGGCACAAGCGGGCCTTTAAGGATAGTCAGAGTGATCAGGGTTTCAATCGGTTTGAGGTCCTGGATAATCAGGCTGTGGAGGAAGGGATTCCTGTTGAGCTTTCTTCTGGGGCCACTGGTATGGATGTTGGGTTGGATACAGGGCTGGAGAAAGCGATTGTTGTGCAGAATATTTCTCCGGCATTGGAGCAGGGGAGTTCGGAGCCTCCTGGGGCCTCTATAGATGTGCAGGATGATATTGTTTTAGCAGATTTGGCTAAGGCAGTGTTTTCTTCAGGCAAAGGGCGAGGATCGTCTCCTTCCTTGGGGGTGCTGCAACGCCCTCTCAAGAAGGGGCATTTTGAATTTTCTTCGAAAGTTGGTCGTAAGAAGGATGCAGACAAGCTTAAATCTACTGGGGATCTTTTGGTAGAATCTGGTGCTATTAAGACCCTTGAGGCCCACTTCTCTCAACCTTCCTCATGATTATTCTCTCTTGGAATGCAAGGGGGTTGAATAGCACCCCCCGTCAAAAGGCTATTCAAGATTTGATTGTTGTTCATTCTCCTGATATCTTTTGTGTCCAGGAAACTAAGCTTCAGGTGGACCTCATGCTTCAACATGCTCCTCGTATTTGGTTTTCTGGCCAGTGTCAGTGTATTGGGTCTAGGGGAACCTCTGGGGGTCTGGCTCTTTTCTGGGATCCTCGTAAGGTTGTCCCTCATTGGTGGATTTCCAACCAGTCTGCTATTTCTATGGTGGCCTCGATTCTGGAATCTGGTGAGACTATTTTGGTTAGTAATGTTTATGCTCCAATTGATATTCGTGGTAAATCCCAGCTTTGGGCTCATATCAGGTATGTTAGGTCCTGCGCTCCCTTTCTGCCTTGGATTTTAGCTGGTGACTTCAACGCTGTGTTGAGCCTGGAGGAGAAAAGGGGAGGGCTGCCTAGGCTTGGCCCTGCTTCAGATATGTTTCGGACTAATGTGGACTCTCTAGCTTTGATGGATGTAAAACCCTCTAATGGAATTTTCACTTGGAATAATAGACAGAGTGGGCCTGAAGCGATTGCCCAGCGGCTTGATCGTTTCCTTGTCTCTTGCTCTTGGGTTAGAGGTAGCTTAGTCATTTGCTCTGAGATTCTTGACTGGCGTGGCTCTGATCATTGGCCAATTAAGTTTTCGACTTCAGCTTTTCCAAATCCTAAGAATCCTCCTTTCAAATTCCAGCTCATGTGGTTGCGTGATCCGTCTTTGGGTGATCTTGTGGCTCAATGGTGGCGGGATGGCGCCCCTGCCTATGTTACAGCTATGTATTCTCTGGTTAAGAAGTTGCAATTTGTTAAGTTTCATCTTAAGCGATGGAATAGGTTGAGTTTTGGTAATTTTCGGGCTAGGAAAAGAGAAGCGCTGGACCGCCTTGCTGTGATTACCCGTCAGATTCAGGATTTGGGCTTCTCGGAGACTCTTGGGCATGCTGAATCCCAGGCTCTGAAATTGGTGGAAGAGTGGGAGCTCCGTGAAGAGATTTTCTGGAAACAAAAGGCTAGGATTGATTGGCTTCAAGAGGGTGATCGGAATACGGCCTTTTTCCATCATTCTGTGCAAGCTCGTCGAAATAAATGCTTTATCTCTTCTCTTATTAACTCCGAGGGTATTTCAATCTCTGCTCAACATGCTCTGTCTAGAGAGGCTCGTCAGTACTACTCTAATCTTTTCACTGAGGATTCTGTTCCTGCTGAGGCTGATGAAAATAGAGTCCTTGCTTGTATTCCTTCTTTAATTTCTAATGAGGTGAATGCTTCTCTTATTCGCCCGGTGACTTTGTCTGAAGTGGAGGAGGTGGTGTTTGGGATGAACAAAGGGAAAGCTCCTGGCCCTGACGGGTTCCCAATTGAGTTTTTCCAGGAGTTTTGGGATATTGTGAAGCAGGATTTGTTAGAGGTGGTTCGTGAGTCTCTTCATAGTAAGCAGATGCTTCGTGCCCTGAATGCTACTTTTCTGGTTCTCATTCCTAAGAAGGAAGGTGCAGACAAACTTGATCTCTTTAGACCTATTGCACTCTGTAACGTGGTGTATAAGATTATTACGAAGTTGATGGCTGAGAGACTCAAATCTTGTTTGCCAATGATTATTTCTGAGGAGCAAGGTGGCTTTGTGGCGGGGCGGCAAATTCTGGATGGGGTGGTGATTGCGTCTGAAGCCATTCATTCCATGGCTACCTCTCAGGATAGGTCTATGTTTATCAAGTTGGATATGGCCAAAGCCTATGACAGAGTTAAATGGAGTTTTCTTCAGAAGATTCTGCTGGCCTTTGGTTTTTCCTCTGATTGGGTGAGTTGGGTTTTGAGTTGTGTGACTTCTTCCTCCTTTTCGGTTATTGTGAATGGGGAACCTTCTGAGCTTTTTGGGGCTACTAGGGGCCTTCGTCAGGGGGATCCGCTCTCTCCTTATTTGTTTATTATTTTGGCTGAGGGGCTTGGCCGTCTTCTTAAATCTCAGGTTTCACATGGCTTGATTCATGGTTGGCAGTGGGGGATGGGCTTGCCTACGCTTTCTCATCTCCAATTCGTGGATGACACCTCTCTTATGGGTCTGGCTCGTATTAGGGAGGCTGATTCCTTCAGGAAAACTTTGGACATCTACCTTGCGGCTTCAGGCCAGAGAGTCAATGAGCAAAAGTCTTCTATTTTCTTCTTTAATACTCCTCAAGCTATCCAGCGTAGGATTGCTGCTATTCTGCGGTTTCAAATTGGGACTCTTCCCTTCGTCTACTTGGGTATTCCTCTTGCTGTTGGCCGTCAGCCCAGATCTTCTTGGCAGCAGTTGCTTGATAAGCTTAGGCGAAAGGTTAATCATTGGACTCATCGTTGGTTGTCTTCTGTAGCTAGATTGACTCTTCTTAAGTCTGTCATCCAGGCCCTTCCCATCTACAGGTGCTTTGTTCAAGCGGCTCCTATGTATTTCCTTAAGGAATTTGATGCTCTTTCTCGTCAATTTCTTTGGAGCGGTAATTTGTTGTCTTCAAAATGGAGCCTTGTTAAGTGGGAATCGGTGTGTAGACCAAAGCAGGAGGGGGGTCTTGGTTTACGCTCTGCTATTTTGAATAGGAAAGCTCTTGCTGCTAAGCTTTATTGGCGATGGTGCACCCATCAGCACCAGTTATGGGCTCGTATTCTCAACCTTAAATATCTTCAGGGTGTTGCTTCTTTTGAGGTCCCTCGCTATCCTCTGGAAGGGGGTGGTTCTATGATCTGGCATACTTTGAAAGTGGGGGCGCAGTTGATTAAGGATGCTCTTTTTTGGATCTGTCATTCGGGGTCACAGGCTCTTTTTTGGTCAGATTCCTGGGATGGTCACCCTCCTATTCTTTCTTCTTTTCCTCATCTCCAGCCTCTTTCTGAGGTTTTTAGTGTGGCTGGCTGGGATACTGTGGAGCATTATAAGGTGGCACAGCATGATGGTTTGGTTCTACGTTTTCGTTGGAAGCTCCCTTCTGAGTGGCCACCAGGAGGGTCGGAGGGGGATAGGCGTGAGCTTTCCCAACTTTTGGCTTCCCGTGCTTGTAATTCTTTGAGAGGACCTGATGTCTTGGCTTGGGATGGTTCAGACTTGTCTGGAAAGTACTCTGTGGTTGCTGGTTATAAACAGATTGGTAGGCAGTTGTTTGGGGACATTGAGGTCCCTTGGTGGAAGCAAGTTTGGCACAAGTTGTCATGGCCTAAGTGCAACTTCTTTATGTGGTTAGTGGCTCAAAATCGGTGTCTCACTTGGGATAATTTATGTAAGCGTGGTTTTCAAGGCCCCTCTATGTGTGTTTTGTGTCAAGGCTGTGAAGAGAGTGTATCCCATATCTTCTTCCAATGCTCCTATGCTAGGGAGATTTGGCACTTCTGGTGGGGGGTGTGGAATACGGCCTGCTGGCATGTTTCCTCTTTGGTGGAATTTGGGGAACGATGGGGCAGGGCCCCTGTTTCTACTTCCTTTCTCCAGGCTGCTTGGGCTATTGGGCCTTCCTTTATTATCTGGAATCTTTGGTTGGAGAGGAATAGGCGGATCTTTCAGGATTTGTGGCTGATGGCTCCTCACCTTTGGAGGAAAATTTTACACTCCTTAGGAGAAACTATTGCGGCTAAGTGTGATATGACTATGCGGGTGGACCCTCGGGATGTTGATTGTTGTAATCGTCTTCATCTTCCTCCTCCGCATCGACAACTCATGCGTAACAGATGCAGGCATCCTACCCCGAAGGTGAATAGGGAGGGAAGATGGACCCCTCCTCCCTTGGGAGTCCTAAAAATCAACTCGGATGGCTCTTCTCATGGTAATCCTGGTCATGCTGGCATTGGAGGTGTGGGTCGTGATAGCTCTGGAGATGTTCAGTTTATTTTCTCTGTGTATAAGGGTCTTCATACGAATAATCTTATGGAGGCTCAGGCTATTTTAGTGGCTGTGGAGCGGGGCAGTCAGTTGGGATGGCGAAGGATCATATGTGAGTCTGACTCCCAGGTTGTGGTGAACTTACTGAAAAGGCAGTATATGGATAATGTGAGCTGGCAGTTGGCTTTGATTGTTGAACAAATTCTCACTCTCTGTGCATCTCTGGAGCATGTTACTTTCAACCATATTCCCCGTGAATGGAATGGTGTGGCTGATTGCTTGGCTAAATGGGCTTCCGATCATATGCATGATTGGAATTTGGTGGATCGGGGCCAACTGCCCCCGGATTTGTCTCATCAATTGGATCACTTGGTTGAACTTGATAGGGCCATTTAATGGCCTTGCTTTGTAATGTTTCCTTGGTTTAATAATATTTTTACCCCTTTATGTTAAAGTAGAAGACATGGACAGTGCAAATCATCCCTCCATAAAAAAAACCTTATGAACTTATGCAAATTGAAAACTTGGAAATTATCAAAAGACTATGACCAAATCTACTTCCAAATGAGAGATTGGAAGATCATGCAAGGATGATTATTAATGAAAATTTTCCAAGAGTAGGGAATTTAAAAATCATCTTAACATATGGTTTGAATAAGAAAAGAGGAGGGTTACAACCTTTTAAGGAAGCTATTTTTGGTGAAAATTAAGACGCGACTAGTTATAAATCAAAATGCTCCTTGTTTAGCTAGTGAAATTGACTCAAAGAATATAACACCTAAACCAAGGGTGTAATTAGACATTGCTTGTGGGTGTTTTATTTTTCCTAGCTAGGATTTTCCCCAAGATATGTCGCTATATAATATGATGGGAACGTATAATACCAATCAAGCATTTACCAACTCTCAAGCCACTACCAAATATATTTGGCACATAATTCAACATCAAGGAGAAAATTCTTACGTCTTGGGATACATCTCCATTGAACAAGCTCATTCATGAAGTCACTTTGAAATTAATATTCAAGGTTGTTTTAAAATTTTCTCAATTAAACCTTTATAATTTCAAGAGAAAAATAGAATATTACAAGGCAACAAAGGAAGAAAACTTGAGGCTAAATAGAAAACATGAATCTAAATATGAATTTACCAAGGAAAACTAATACAAAGCTAGGAATTAAAGTCTTATCTCTTCCCCCTATCTATTAATCTCATCCACCACATATTTGCACCCTCCTCCAATGCTCCTCCACCTACAACATTTTCTAAATCTCAAACCAATAATGTAATAGTTGAACTTCAACATTTAAAGCATATGGAGTATAAAATTAGTTAGATAAATGAAATAAATGGAAAATGTAATTAAGCATAACAAATTATTGATTTCCTTTATCAAACTTGGTGCCTTATGATATTTTTGATTAGTGTGATTTGGATGTTGTGTCTTGTCCTAATGTGGGCTCATGTATGGGGTTTTCTTCTTTGGTAGAGACTCCCATTCCTCTTTTTTGTTTCTCAAGGAGTGTCTTCTCCTCCCCATAGTGTGATTCTGGAGTGCAATATTGTGGAGGTCTCTCCTTTTTTGGATCCTCATACTCGCTTATTTCAGAAATTTTCTATTTCTCTTCCTAGTGAGTGGGTAGATAGAGCTATTGTTGGCTTACAGTCTTCTCTTATTGGGATATTTTTTGCCTATAGATCAAACATTGATTATGTTTTTAGTTTGGCATCCAAGGTACCATCTGCTTTAGGTCTACTGAGTGTGAAGGATTTGAAGAACAAATTCCTTCTTTTCTCCTTCAATTCCATTGAGTGTTGCTCTCATGTTCTTTTAGGAGGTCCCTATTTTGTCAATAAGGATTTTCTTAATCTACAAAGATGGTCTATAGGGTTTGATGTTTTCAAGATTAACTTGGTCCCTATATGTGTTCATCTCCTAGAGCTCCCCTTAGAGTTCTAGGGTGAAAGTATCATTCATGGCATTTCTAATGCCATTAGTCAGTTTATTACTATTGATGATGTCACAAAAGCTAGAATGATTTTTTGTATGCTAAATTTTATGTTTGTATTGAATTTGGTTTGGATTTTCCCAATAGGGTTAAACTATGCTCTAAGCTCAATGTTTGGGGACAAAAAATTTATTGTGATCCTTCTCAACTAAACCACTTCCACAATAATGAGCATTTATCTTGTTTGTGCAAAGATGGTCATGAGAAGGTGCACTCTAATGATATCATGTTTGAGAAGATGTTGGAATGTTTTGGAAGCAACCTTATGGGTAAGGCTTTGGGTCCCTTATGCAAGGAACAAGTTGTGTTTAAAATCCCCTCCTTTGAGAAAAATCTTGATGATTTCCCTAAGCCTCATTATTTTGGGAAGGTGGGTGATTCTAATAAGAGAGACCACATTGCTCAGGCTCATGATTCTTGCAAGGTTAAGAGAAAACTTGATGTCGTGTTTGAGATTCCTTTGGTCATGCTTTCTCCTTCATTAAATGGAAATGTGGTCTATTATTATCTCACCCCTCTTTTGAGTCCTTTGATGAAGTTTAGTTTCAAACCACCTTGACTAGTTGGCTTCTGGCTTGTTTTATTGCGGTTGCTTGCAGTTGGTTCTAATGTAGCTAACCAGTCTTTGTATCACTCCTTGTGAGACTTGTCTTGTTCAACTCTTGGTTGTCTTGTTGTTAATGGATCCTTTGTGGATTTGTTTTTGTACAAGGGTTTGGGCCCTTTAAAAATCCTTGTTTACCTTGATAAAAAAAATTATTGGTTTCCAAATCAATACAAGCACATGAGAGAAACTATTGAGAAATTTATTTCTCACAAGTTAGAAGAGATTTTCAAATTAGTAGACACCCTTTAGGATTTAATGAAAAGTGAAAAAAGGAGAAACCACAAAGGAAAAAAACAAATTACACTTTTATTGTTATCATAAAGAATAATGAACATCTAAATCCTCAATGTAACACATTTGATGAATAAGGTAAGGCCATTAGAGGATAATGAGATTCGAGCCAAGAAATACACTCTAAGGTAAAAGAAGATATCATGAAGGCCTTGAAGACTGTGTGCAATGTTATAAGTAGGGTGGATTCCCATGTTATCATGTGAAATGTTATACACTAAGATGGAATTATTCAAATATTTGATCCAAATTAGACTATTGTCCTTGTGGGATGAGAAAAATGAAACCATAGATAAGGATGAATGGAAAGATGACACCAAGGCTTCTACATATGTTTTCAACTATAAAATAACAAAGAGTGGTATTCCTAGTACTTAGGACATTAATATTGTTTTGGAGGGAGAGAACTATTTGAAATATAAGGTAGAGATGCACTTGAAGGGGTGAGCTACCATTGGAGATGGAAAATAGGAAGCTACAATCAAATGATTGAACAAAATTAAAAACATGGAGCTTACCTTAGATAAAGAATGGAACAAGTTGGTTAGAAAATTTCATTGAGGATGGTCCTTGACAGTATTCTAATCAAATTTTGAGTGGTTATTTTATCTTTTCTCTCTTCTCATTATTTATTCTTATTCTTCTTTATGTCTTTTTTCTTCTTCTATGGGTTTAAAGAGTCATGTGCTTTGTATAGGAACATTAAATATTTATGTTGACTTGCACAATTAAACTATATAAATATTTTTCGTGTGTGTTTCTAAGTGTATATTCATGGTTATGACGTAGTTAAGAATTCAAATAAGGGTCTAATTATGACATCCCATCACTCACCTTTGATTACTTAAGGAATCTCCAAAAAAAAAAAACCATCCTTTCAATTATTTTGTTTATCCATTACTTAGTGGAGTTGAAAATTCCAACCATGAAATAATTATCATAATGATTTTTAACCCCTTTTATGAGCTTAAAATACATAATGAACTCAAATCCAAAGAAAAATAGGGTTTGAACCCACCATGCTAATTATTTCATTCGCAATCCATGATTGACTCCACCTTCCAGGTTAGACCCAAATCTTAAATTGGGTTCCAAATATGGGTCAACATGGGTGCAAATATGATTCTACTATAAAATATACTTAATTTGAAATAAGCTTAATCCAAACATAGGAGTTTGAAATTTAGGTTGACTTCAACTTGATACTCCAACTAGTTTAACTTGAATTGAACACCTAACACCTGAGAATTCAAAAGATATCAAATGAGTATGTTGTGGGTCTTTAGACCTTTTATATATAAGCAAATTGAAATCCTATACCAAATCCACTCCTCTATTGCGAATCTTTTAACAAAATTGGCAAAAACAGGGTGTAATGTGAATCTAGATGAGATATGTTTATTTAAAATAATTTAACTATAACTTCATGTTTTCTCCTTACCAAAAAAATTGTTAGAATATTATAATATTCTTATAATTACACCAAGATGTGTTTATCAATGGAAGAATAGAGACTGAAAGGTCATGTACATAAAAATAAAAATAAAAAAATTGCTTTATTTCCTTTCAAGATGGATTTAACAATTTCAATTTATTTTAACTATGTTTAAAGTTGCATGGAAAAGTAGAATCCTATCTCGTCACCTTCCTTCTTATTCATTGAAATTATGAAAAAGCAAGTATTATGCTTTTTTAATTAATCTATCTCACAGTCACCAAGTTTTTATGAGAATGAAGAACACATTCTTTTATGACTTTAAAGAAACGATAGTATTTCATTTCAATAGGCATATATATATAAGCATGATGAGTAAGGAGGTTTCATAAACATTATTTCTAAACCGATTCATTATGTTAGAGTTTGTCCAAAAAGGGAGGTTCGACTCATCGAGTATTTATTTTATTTTATCATATGCCATGAAAATAATACGCCATGAAAATAATATGCATTTTATTAGAGTGAAAATTTCTATTAGAGACTTCACTAAATTGGAAGGAACAAGATCAAAAAGTTGGCAAGAAGAAATAACACATGTCAAGTACATATTGACTGATGAAATGAGCTTCATTGGATAGAAGTTATTAGAGAACATTGATTCTTGATTACATCAAGCATTCTCACAATGTGCTCATCTAAGCTTTGGAGGTAAATTTTTTATTCAAATTATCTAGATTAACAATAAATTATTTTATAGTACATGTCATTCTTATGTATTAAATTTTTATACATAATTTACATAGTAATAAAAAAATTCATCAATTATTATCAAGCATGTCTATAATAATAAACTAGCATACGATAACAACAGGTGCGAAAAGATACTATGGAATCAATTCAAAATAATGGTAACTTTAGATAAAATATTCAAACAAGATAGACAAGACATTCAACAAGAAAAATTTTGTCAACTATTGAAAAATCTAAGAGATGCAATGCCTACAATTGATAGCTAGAAATTGCTAATCAAAAAAACCACTTCCAACCTCATAGAACCAAGCAATGAAGAGATTGACAACAAAATTTGAATTTGCTCTCCACAAATGATAGCATTCATAATCATAATAAAAAATTATACTCTTTTAAAAATCTAGTTGCACATACCATTACATCAAAAGTTGGAAGTTTAAATGAAACATAAGCAACTCATAATGATAAAATTGATACAAAATTATTACTAATCAATAATGCAAGAGTATTGTTAAAATAAAATTTATGGATAGAAGCAGGTCTTATAAATGGAGCTCTAGAATATGTTCAAAATATTGTATACAAACCTAGAAGTGTGCCACCATAACCAACATATGTAATGGTTTAGTTTGAAAGTTACTTAGGGGTACTACTTGAAGATCATAATCCACAAAGAATTCCAATTCCAACAATACAAAGAGGTTCAACAATACAAATACCATTAAGATTGGTTTAGGCATTGGAAATACATAAATCACAAGGTTTGACACTTCCAAAATCCACTATTGATATAGGACCAACTGAAAGAGTGGGAATAACATTTGTGGTTATATCTCATGTAAAGTCATTAGAAAGATTATAAATTATGCCACCATTCACATATGAGCATTATGAAAGAATGAAAAAGGGAAGATGACTTGTGAAATAAAAATTAGAAGATGGAGTGAATGCTATAGAAAATATTTGATATAACATCTACTCTCCCAATTTGCTTCAATTACTACTTCTTTGTATACTAAATATTAGTTTAGTCATTTTTACAATTTAATTTAAAATTCAATGTTTTTTTACTATTCTCTAGTACACATATATGATTCAAATGCTTATTTCATTTATTTTAAAATAATATTTAAGCAATTTTTTTAATTTACTTTTACATTCTTACATGAATTAATCTCTTCATCTATATACATTATATATTAAGAAAAAAATTAAGAATCTTTATTAAAAAAATAATATAATATATTGCAATGTTGATAAAACTCTAAATGGTGTATTTTTCACCCTTCTTTAATACACATTTATGATTCAAATGCTTATTATTGGTAAATGTCCATTTCACATTTCAACATATTTATTTTATAATCTTTTACATTAATATTTTTTGATTGTTCTTCCTTTTATGTTTTGATTAAAGGGGAAAAGTAGGTTTTAAAGGGATCCAAAAACCTTTACAACAAAACGTTGCTGAAATTAAAGATAACACAGACTAGCAACAGCCAACCAATTGTAAAATAATAGTCAAACAATAGACAAGCAAAACAACAGTTGAGCACAAATAGAGAGGGCTTATTCCATGTTTTGTAGGGTATTTTCCACCTCCATTTCCTGATTATAGTGAAGCTTGACCATGGATAGCATTTCATTCTTCTCTTCCTTGAAGGTCTTTTTCTTACTGCCCTAGGTCCTAACACTAGGACCCTTCTCTTCTTCTATCACATCCTTTTTGCCTTTATCTTTAGTTGGTGCTCCTTCAGATTGCTACCACCTTGACGCCCGGCATACAATCTACTCCTCCCTTAGGTCTTTAAGTTTCTCCATGAAAACTTTGAGGATGTCCACACTATTCTTAATTGAATAGTGGCTAATTTTTAACATGCCCTAAATATTAGAGTCTAACTCTTGAACCTTATTCTCCACTTGAACCTTATTCTCCACCCCCTGAAAGTGTTCCTCAAAGACCCTCTTGAAATCCAAGACAGAATTTTCCAATTCATCTAATCTTTCTTTTAACTCATTCATCTCATAATATGAATGCCCCTTAATATCATTAGCAAACCTCTCCTTTAGGCCTCTGATTTTAACATTAATTTTATTGATTTCAAGCATGAACCATTTAGTGACCTTACCTGACTTATTCCCCACATACTTCACAACCACAACTAACACCTTCTCTTTGTCTTTACTTGAACCAGTCCCAATACCTTTCACCTATTGGATGGACTTTCTCTACACATTTTGGTCTTCCATTTCATCCCTCTCTTTTCCTTTGTTCGTACTTGACCCAAAACCTTTTTCCTGTTGAATGGACTTTCTCTACACATTAAGGTCCTCTTCTTCATCCCTTCTCTATGAGTTGTCAGACCAAGAGCAATATTTTTTGGTTTTCTTTTTGGGTGGGGACTTCTTAGCGCTCCCCTTCCTCTTATTCTTTTGACCGGACTCCGAGGGAGAGGAAGAGATAACCTCCATTGACTCATCCCCAACTTTAAATTTCATCTTCCAATCATCATCTTCACTATCATCAAAATTTTGTGAGCTCAAAGATAAATAACCCATCACTTTAGGGTTTTTCTTATTAGTAGATTCTTTACCTTTTAGGGACTTTTCCAGATAATTTTCCTTTACATGCTCCATGATAAGTAAGATTAGGCCCTCATGTAAGACAAGAGATAGGTAGGATTTTTCCTATGAGATTTCATTGAGGACTCCAGAGAAGCAAGAAAATAGAATGGAAAAGACACTAAGAGCTTATTCCCAAAGCGATTGATAAAATTAAAGTGCACACCTAGCAGAGCCGTAAACCCATCCAAAGTTATTACTATATTATCACTTCAGTAATATCGGCCCAACTAGGTTTTATAGATAATCTATCATAACCCCATGAAGAAAGCTTTACCAGCTTCTCCCTTTCATCACCTTTAAAAAATTGATTCAAGGCATCCTCATTTCCTTTCTTGTCCTTGAAAAAAAATTGACCTTGAAGTTGCAGCCCAAAAATTTGGGCAATAAACTCCTTCGTGATAGAAAATTCTACATCATTCACTGTGAGAGTCATGTTTTTCCAACCTCTTATGAAAATATTTGAAGCTACATGGTCAAAACTATGAAGTCACTCCATAAAGGGGGTGAGGCCCCCTTCTTCCAAAATTCTACACACCTTGCTCTTATTTCTCATGCCATCACAAGAGAATGGCTCTACTCTGCTACGATCTCCTCCCATTTTCTTAATGTGATTGTTCCACTGTAAGTTCCAAAGCCTTCTCTCTATCACCTTCGAGAAAATAGAAATGGGCTCAAAAATGACCATAAAATGTGCGATGGAATAGACTTAATAAACACATGTCCCATTTCTCCTCATAATATGTGCTTTCCATCATTAATCAATAAGGCCAATGCTTCAACAAGTAGTGAGTTGTAGCCATCCCATATCTTGGTATTCATTAATTTTACCCCTTCCATTGGTGAAAAAATCTTCCAACAAGTTCCCCTCCCTAAATACATGAGAAATTTTGACATCTTCAAATGTGTGGATCATAGCAATAGCATCATACATGATCGTTTCAATGGTCCAGCTATGTTTTCTAAGATTCTATAGGCACCTAATTATGTTAAAAGAGTCCCCCTCGATCCACACCTTTCTAAAACCTTTATCCAATGCCAATTTAATCACATTAAATGTTGCTTCAACCTCAGCTCGTTGATTTCTTCCTTTTATGTTGATTAGACTCTAAATTATGTATTTCACCAAGATTACTCCATGTATGTATATGATTACTTTATACTTAAAGTTTATGAAAAAGTTAAAAACTTTCCCTGTCAAAATGCTTCGTGAGTTCAGTAGCACTAACAAATTAACTCTCTAAAATTGTTCTTCTTATTAGTATCCAAATGCAATAATGAAGAGTACTCTAAAAAATTTCTTCTTATTTAAGTGAAAAGATTTGACTCCCCTCAAACTCGGGATATAAAAGGGAGAGAATTTCATTTTAGAAAGACATCCATAACATCATTGGAGAATTCAATAGAGAATAGAACCTTAAGTAAGTAAATTAGATTAGGTTCTCAAGAATAGTGATGATGTGAGAAAGGATGTAACTCCAAATGTGAAAGGTTGTCACCCTTCAAATATGAAAGACTATGACTCCCTCAACAATAAGATATAAACGAGGAATCATTTCCTTGGGAATAAACCATCAATAGGTAATAAATCCACTTGGAATCTCACAAGGCAACTATGAAGGGTGGTGATTCATTTACTATGAAGGGCGATTACTCATTTAGTGTGAAGGGTGGTTGATTCCTCCAAGAAATGGATATAAAGGAATAAATCTATCTAATGGATTCACCCCACTATAAACATATACCAAAGAGAGGTAAGCAAACCCAAAATCAAGACATAAACAAGTATTAAAGCCTAACTAAGTACATAACATGATTGTACATGATTTATCACTATGTCAAGCTTTTTGTTGAATAGCCAAAATTATAAATTGTGTTAAGCTACAACTTTCACGCAAACAATTAGGATTCAATAAACATATTCCTAACATCATAAGGTATCTTTTTTATGATAAGCATTACCATAGGGTATACTTGTACCTGCTATACATAACATAGCTATCCCATGTATGGTTTTATTGCAACTAGGGAAAATAGAATTATTTGATTTTAAGGTAGATAATATCATCACCAAAATGTTCCTTTCTTTGCATCTTGGTGAGGAGCAAAGAAGACCAACATTAAACATCACCATTAAGATCATAGATGTGTGTCATGCTTCTAATCCTCATCTTAATATGTGAAAACTGCCAAAGGTTGTGTTAAAAAAACTCTCTAAAAATTCACCTATTGCTTTACTCAAGCATATTCCCCAGCAATCATATTCCTTAAGATCATGTAAAGACTCTTCATTAACAACGTTTATGCACTAAGAATTAAATATCTAAGCAGTCATCCATGCCAAAACAATAATTTTAAGCAAAGGTAATGAATACAACCCAATTCTTTAGGAACATACAAATAACAAATTTTGACTCTAAGAGAGATCTTAAGAAAATTTTGGAAGGAGCCATTGGCACTATAATTTGAGGTTTAACGTAGGAGATATGTATCAAACATCATTGGGATAGGAACACATTTTTTCTATTCATTTTGGACAAGATCATAATGCTTAATCCAATCCATAACATTTATGGTCTATCCCACACTTATAGAAACAATGGCAATACATGGATCAACCTTGTAACCTACAAATTTGATTTAGTAAACTTGCCTTCACTTCTATATTTAACATCTAGAGTAGATCATTCCTTCCAGGAGTCTTCTCCTGACTTCTTTTCTTGATCAAAGTAACTCCACATTCATAAAGATCAAGGACATTAGTATTAGGTATGTAGATACCTTAGATAAATTTGATACCAATTAAGTTGCAACAAAATTGTTGCATAAACCTATGCTAAGTTACATTTTGGTCCCATAACCCACAAATCTTAGGATCATTTTCACTTCTTTGGTGTTGTTTTAAACTAGGTAGAATGAAACAATACTTTTTAAAGATATGCAAACCATCCTAGTGTTAAACATGGGAACATATGTCAAATTTTTACATGAGCACAACAACCTCCAATTGAAAAGAATTAGATTTTAGTTATGTGGTAATTGTTTGCTATGGATGCTAAAACTTTGTACATCTTTCATTTTATTGAACTTGATCAATCCAATAATTGTGTACTTGAGTATTATCTAGGGTATATATACTTTGAAGGTTATAACATATCATTAATTACCTATGAGTCTATGACAAGGTGATATATGTTGAAAGATGCTTGACTAGGTTAAGTATTACCAAAAACCCTATAAGCTATTTTACAAACTTGCCTCAAAATTTGTTGAATGTTTACACAAAATGCAACAAGGGTAATCATGGGTTTGGAATCACTACTCTAAATCCTTGAGGTAATGAAGTGAGAGAAAAACTTGTCTTAAATAAAAGGTCTTTTCAATTTCCAACTCATGGTTTTGTTGTTGATACTTATTGGGAAATAGTAGAAATAAATTATCTTCATACCTAAGAAGACAGTATTAACCTTCCAAGGACATCATTGTAGTATAACATGACCAAGACAATCATCACTAACTATAGAATTTTTTAATCCTATTGCTTGAGGACAAGCAATATTGGGAAGGGCGGACTAGCATGCACCATCCACATAAGACCATGCCAAAGTAAATCACAGCAATAAAGGGCCTATGAGATCATAGCTAGGAATGAAATTAGCAAGGGTTCGATCAATAATAGACTAGCATGGGTAGCGATTCCATATTAAAAGATGATAATAATAATAAGGCAACGATTCATTGTTCAAGGAAGCACTAGCTAAGTAAGGTTGTCAATTAGTCGTCTTGCCCCACGTAAGAAACAAGTCACAACATTCATAAACAAATTGTATATAGGTAGTTGATGACTGCCAATCATATCTTAGGCTAATTCAATTAACAAAAGTTTGATTAACATTAGACAAAAGAGCATCATGGGTGGAAACTCTACAAAAGGAGATAATTAACAATAAAATTTTAATAAAAGGTTGTTAGGCAGTGATGGTTTAGGAAGGAGTGTGTCCCTTACCAAGGTGAGGGCATTGATGAAAAGAGGAAACTCTTCCCCACCAAAAGAGGATATAAATGGAAGAGTGAATCATATGAATGAGCATGAAGGAATAGAAATCAATTAGCAATCTGAATAAAAACAACAAATAAAAAGAAATAGAATATCATTTGGGATTGGAGTGGATATCAAGAAGTATGTAGAAGATTGTTCAATGAGATATTTATGAAGACAAATGATAAATCAATAATAAGGGAAGTAAGTTTAATATGATTACATATACACATATATATAAATATATAAGTTCGTATCAATTAGAAATATATATATACGATTATACAATAATGATGCTTGCAACAATTATTGATCCTTATAAGTATTTATGATTCTTTAATATGAATATGGATAATAGATTCTTCTTCGTTTGATTTACACTAAGCAGTATCTTTTGAATATTAAGAATAGATTGAATAGCAAGGCAATTGGAGCAAATCAAACATAATTATATGCACTCAGCAGAAAAGGGTAGAAGTCAGCAATTGTTAATATATTTGCATCTTAGAATATAGCAGTGTTATATTTTAGCAAGTATTGTGGTATGCTCTATCATGATTATTGTGATATATTTATTGTTGTATGATCTCTATGAATCTTGATATATTTAGTGTTGCAATTCTCATCAAGCAACCATGAGGTGGAATGGGGGAAATACCAATAGGGTGAGAAAATACTAGATTACTTTCTATGTACACCACTCCATGTGGATGGTTGGGGGTCTACCACTTGGGGCCAATGGGGTGAGTGGCCACCCTCGAGCTTAGACAAAGGAATCTATGGGCCTCCTATTATAGCTTTACCCCAATCTCTACATGGATGGGTTGTTGGGAAGAATTCAAGGAGTCAATCATAAGAAGGATGGATAAGATAACATGGATAGGGAATGTAGATACAAGTTTATCCACTAAGGAGACCACCCCATGTGGATGGTCGAGGGTCTACCACTTGGGGCCAAGAGGGACGGTATATCCACTCTTGGGCTTAGCCTAGATAAATTTAGGAAAACTTATCATGTTTCTCATCCAATTTCTATTATGATTAAACTCCCATTATGCATTATGGATATTGTGTAGTTTAAATAGATTTTAAATAGTTGTGCATTTACATGGTTTAGATAGATAAGACATTTATTATATATGTTTGGTCATATGAATTATATTCCAATATTATCTAACATGATTGTAGGACCTAAACCAAGATTTATCATTCTTAAAGCATTTAGTTGGTAAGTTATAACCCTAGCTACATTAAACTTGATTCACGTAATGATTTAGTTGGATAGGGTGTGATATGTTGTCATTTTCTTCTATCAATCCTTCATCCCAATATCATGTTGCTAGTATAAACAACCACATTCCATCCAACTACAACATCGTCAAGGAGCACATCAAGTAGACATGGGTGCATCTACTTCAGCTCAATCCATGAGATGAAAAGGTAAAAGGCAAGGTATATTTGTTCATCATTTGTATTTTATCCTCTATTTTATGTCTTTTATCCTTTTAAACATCTTCATTAGGGTTTCATTGTTTGTACAAACTAAGTACTTTCTAAAGACATGTGACTGTGAAAATTAGGATCTGAAGTGTGAATGTTCCCAAATAATCAACATGCCCTAGTTTATCGTTGATGAGTCCATAGAAACAAGAGCTAGGGTTTAGGATTTTTTAAAAGAATTGAGAATTCAAGTCAACTTTACACAACAACAACCTGCAAACCTACAAAATAGATAGAGGGAAATGGTTGTGTCGTATAGGGGCTTTCCTTAGTCAAACCTCATGTTGGTGTTCCCATATCCATAACATCCATGATGATAAATGATAGATTGTGTGCTCTCAAGGGAGCATGGTCAAAAGATAAAGATAATAATAATGAAAATA
This sequence comes from Sequoia sempervirens, assembly GCA_007258455.2. Taxonomy (NCBI): domain Eukaryota; kingdom Viridiplantae; phylum Streptophyta; class Pinopsida; order Cupressales; family Cupressaceae; genus Sequoia; species Sequoia sempervirens. Next base: position 1,787 of record VDFB02392946.1, on the reverse strand, counting down.
CAGTGATATCTTACCACGCAAATCTGAAACCCTTGTTGGACTGATGCATTTATGTCAATCTCACACAAGGAGGATGGAGAGGTTTCCTTAAGATCATTCAAGTTTAGCACATATATTAATAATAACAATAAATAAGAAACATCATACAATATTGGAACATGAATTTATTGGTAAATTACATATTGTAATTGAATTAAATTATATACCTTTGATCATCTACTTGTCTTGCTTTTGATTTTTTCCTTTTAGATTTTATTAATTGTCTTATTTGTCTAGACTTGTGAAGGAGGGAAAAAGTTGAGTTTATATGAATTCAAAAGCATATCAAAAAACCATTTAGAGAGGCTAACAAACAATTTTTTTTTCTTAACCACAATAAGGTTGACTTTCAAATTCAAAAAATTGGTCACAAATAGCCAAGACACTACCACGCCGCACTATGATCCAAGTATAACTTGCTCTACAAGGGCTTGATAAATAAGGATTTAATTAAGTTTACCAAAAAGATGACAAAACAAGTATATTATAAGCATAATTAATCACATGCACCAAAGTGGGTGTCAAACCTAGTGTGAAATTGTGAGCAAAAACAATTTACAATACTACACCTAACAAACCAACATCACATATCCATGAATCATCTTCATCCCACCTTTTCCAAGGAAAACACCATCCTAGAACAATATCCCCTATCACCCTAATCCATGTCATTTGAGTCCTCTTCACCCAAATCTTTTAAATCTACCTCTACATCTTCCAAGTCATTCATATTCGCCTCTTCTACATCATTATCACCCAAGTCATTTGATTCCTCCCAATCTTCTATAGGATCCACATCACTCTCATCCAAGTTCTCCAACCAACCCCACATAGAGTCCACTCATTCATGGAATATTGATTGGTCCCATAAAGATCTACTAAAAAATTATCCAAGAACTACTCACATGGGATAAACAACAAAACAAAAAATCTAATAAATCCATGTCCACCACACCTATCCATGAGTCTCCTACCACTATACCTATCCTAGATCAAATACCATCAAACCTTACCATCTCCATGAGTCAACCCACATGAGAAGATAAACATAAACATTTCATGAAATCCATAAAAGCAAAAAGGTCCAAAATTCATAAGCATCATAAGGTCCAAAGATATCCCACTAGCCCAAACATACTATTAAATGTGACATTAGGAACATGTATCAAAGTCCTAGTCAATTAGGGAATATTAAAGCAAAGCAAAGTGTATTTGTCTTGTCTAAGAAGGAACTAAGGCTATGTCAAGAGCTTTCTCTAAAGCATGTCACCACAAGCCCTAACATTAATCAAGATCAAGTTATTGAGAAAATCCCCAATGATGATCATGATATTCATGTCAATCCAATCTTTGACCAAAATCCAATAGATGATTATGAAACCCATGACAATCCAATCTTTGATCAAGATCTTATCTATGAATTTGGCATCCAAAATCTGATCTTTGATCAAGATCCTTCTATTTATTAAGAAATTCAAGATGATCCCTTACTTTACCTTTATCCCATCCATGATCATGAAATCAAAGATGATCACATTCATGCTCCAAAAAAATCCATTTTCCAAGATGAGACACTTGCCTCCCTTGGACACATATATAGTAAAAAAATATGATATGGATCTCACCATGTATTAGGATTCACAAGGCAAGATTGATCACATTGAGTGTCTCAATGATCAAGATACCATAGTTACAAACAAGGAGGAGGCACAATCATTCAATGTCCCACTTTCATATGGTTTGATCTT